>CABHPQ010175865.1:0-61662 GCA_902168405.1 Peromyscus aztecus | reverse complement strand
GAGTTCTGCTGCTCAGAACCCACATTAAAGCTGACGTGGGGACACCTTTGTGAATCCTGGACACAAACATAGTGAGCCTTCAAATTCAGTGAGGGACCCTGTCTCCAATAATAAATAAATAAATAAATAAATAAATAAATAAATAAATAGTGGAGGAATGACATAGGAAAAATGTCATCTTCCTGTGCCCACATCCACACACATGGGTGAGCACACCTCCTACACATTCAAGTACACACACACACACACACACGGAAAAGATCAGTTATTGAAATAATATATTTGCTTGCATATAAACTGGGGGAAACATCCCTGTTTAGTAGTTTAGGTAATTGTCTAATAGAAGGGTGTTGAGCTCACTAGTTCTGTCTACAAAAGACAGAACTAAAACTAGATAAAGATTACCTGATGCCATACTTGTATTCAAAATAAAGAGCAGCTAACTGACATCCCAGACTACAAACAGACCATGTTCTATGTGCTGTCACTCCATCCATTCTGGGAGAAGGACTGAGTGAGCAATGATCTTTCTTTGACTGAATCAGCTGACTACGAGATCTTCTCTACCTCTGTCGTCATCATCCTGTTTGATTTCAATATCTGACTCCAAGACATGCTGCTCTCTCATTAGTGAAACTGAACTAATGTTTTCTTCCTGTTTATACCACTGATGGCTCTGGAAATCAACTGAACATTATATATTAAAGTCCGCTGGATCCCCAGGACAGTACTGAAACTGCAAAAATCCATTAACTTTTTTCTTTCAACAAAGCAAAGCATTTTTATCTTTCTTTAAAAAAATGCCAGAAAACCACATATCAAGTAAATGGCTGTTTTATAACATATAAAAATTTTACCTGAATTATTATCCAATTCATTCAATATCCTTAGATTTTTCTTTTTTGTTATTAACTTTTCTTTCTCATTACTAAATAATTATTTGATTTCCCCAATTGTCTGAGATGAGTAACACTATCAATATTTGAAATTTGGATAATGCCAACTAGGTAAAATATTATGCACCTTTAAATTAAATAGAAATTCTATTTACTTGAATTTTTCCCATTCTCCGTCAGCAGAAACAATCAAGATTGGAAGAGGCTGCCTATCACTTTCATGTTGAACTTTAGAAAAGAAACAAAAACATGAAAAGGCATCGATCATGTTAGATAGATAGTCATTTTGAAGGAGGAAATAGTGTATGTAAATCGATCATTTAGAACTTTAATTTTCCCCTTTTGACCCTTTCTTTAACTTAATTCATGCTTGTCACTTTCTCTAAGAATTAACTAAAATCCAGTGTCTACAAAGTCTTCTTTGTCCTTTGTTCCAGTCTGAACATCCTTTAGCATAGATGGGCTATTTGGCTCAATTGTTCACCCTTATACAGAGTCAGCGTCACACAGTCTTAGTGTGAGCAGGCCTTGGCAGCACAGCACCAACATTTCCCCACACAGAGGAGGAGGAGACAAGGGCCTTGCCTTGCTCACACAGCTGTCAGCCTTGGAGCCCGAAGTCTGACCCTGGACAGTTTCCATCACCTTCTGTTTTGTTGGGGCTTGTTTGTTTCATGCGAGTGTGTTTGGTCTCCTGGCTGAGAGATTTGTTGTCAGGACATGGTCTCCTTGCTTATCCAAAGATTGTTTTTCATTTCTCTATGCAGGGGAGGCACACTAAAAAGCTGGGCATACCCACAAGTATACTGCAATCCTTTGGCTCATGGTATTTTTAAAAGGCTTTCAGTTTATGTTATATAAAATGTATTTATTTTATCCCATATATCAATAGAACTGATTAATATTATAAACCATTCAAATTTCATATTTTCATACTTGACCTGACAAGGAAGTATAACTAAATACAGATGTATTAATTAGATGATTAGATAAACTTTGATTTTTTTTTTTTGATTCCTTGGAATCCTGTGATGAGGAGATGAATAATAAGATGTGGATATTCTTAACTGCCCAGCTTGGGCACATTTCATTTTGAAATCACTCTTCCATCCACCAAAATCATCTCGACTAAATCCTTCAAGTTTGGGGGTCTGTGCATCATGTGGCCAAAGTTCTCCACATGGTTCCGACTCAGTGCCAAAACTGAGAACCATGGCTTAGAAGAAGAATCCACAACACAGAGGAGAAGACTCCAATGAATACACTTGTTAAATCTTACAGCTAGGTACAAACTGATGCCCTATGCAAGAGAAATCACTTGGTGCTGATGGTCTACATACTAGGCCCACACATAGTAGCTGAACTGCAACCACAAATCTTCATATGTCCAGGATACAATGGATTGAATCCTTGGCTTTCCAACACAGAAGTGGCAGAGCACTCCGACACTGATAATACTCATCTGTTATTAGATATTTTTATCATCTTAAGGAGGAGTGGTTGACACAGCCATTTGAAAAGTGTTTGAAGGTTGAGTCTGTTTAAATGTTGTTCTTCCCAATGGTGAATCCCCTTTTCTCTCATCTTTCCATCGCTTCAGTGATGCCTGTAAATACCCACTATTTATGAGGTTGATATCTGAGGTAGGTATTCCACTAAGCTTAGGAAATGTAAAATAATACAGGTAAATGGAGTGCATGCCTTAGGTGGGCCTAGAGCAGACAAGTGATCACAGAAGTTTAGTTTATCCAAGTAAAGAATTAGCTGAAGACAATGTTAAGTTTTTACTGGGAACCTTTACTAGGCCTTGCCTTGGGCTGGTTGAATGGGTCATCACAGGACTCACTAGGAACCAGCTCTCATGCCAAGACTTTAGTTTTCAAAGGAGGCAAAGTTGGATATATATGCTGGTGATTGTGTTGTCATAGGAACTGCTCAGAATTTATTACCCGTATCATGAGACACAGAGTGGTAGTTCTTCTTTTCCTTTTTTGATTTCAGGACATTAGGAATCATGTAATTCTAAAATTTCCAGATAAGAAAACCCCTTAAAAATGATAAACCGTCTCTTAATAAGAATTTGGGGGTAGGAAGAACTTTGTCTCCCCTCCCCTCGCCGCCCCCCGCCCCGACTCCAGAGTAGGTCACATCATTGTAAATCCATGTATATATGGACCACGTGGCATTGTCATTTATTCAGTGAGGAGTCGAGAGGGTCTGTGCTTAGCACTTGAATATTGGACATGATTCAAATATGCGTCAAGTGTGTCTAGAGGCTTTATTCATACCTATTTTCTTTTAGTCAGCAATGCTTCATAATGCCTTGGTTTCATGAATTAATTTTAATGGAATTAAACTTGAACAGCTCAAAATTATATAATTAATTTCATTCAACTTCAATTAAAGTTACTAATTGAATCAAGCCTGCTAGCATGACACCTGGCGGCAGCCAGCTACGTAACAGTATGAGTATGTAGGACTGCCGATAAGCCAGTTCATGTATACTAGTGAGACTGCAGAAACCTTTTTTACTGATAATCTCAGAAAGGCCTGAGTTGACTACAGTAGTAAAGAATTCTGGAATTGTTTAAGAAAGTTAAGATTTTAATTGAAACTAACACATCTTGTGAAGATTACATTTTCCCTGTGATAATGCTGAGTAAATGTTACATAAATCTAGAACATATTGGTTTAACATGCTTTTAATTTATATTTTACTGGTGTTTGAGTATGGTTTTGCAGTCTAAAAATGCTTATCATTAAAGATCCGAATTTTTTTGTAGCAATCTTAACCTCTAATTTTAGTCCTGAGTTTATACCCATCAATATTTCATGTGTTGAAATGTGCTTTGTGGCAGAATTGTTAATTTGTTGTGAAATTTCTATGATACATGAGAATTTTTTTTTTTTTTTTGCATGGGCAGAAATTTTTCCCTTCTACTGAAAATGTTAAAAAGACTGGCTGACAACTTCTGCCTGAGTCTCTTTGCATCTTTGCCTCCATAGCTGGACATCATGTAGTTTCTCTGACTATTTCCTAATGCTACAGACTCTTTTAAATAGATTTTCTCTTCTGACGAGCTCAGTGAGTGGGAATGCTTCAACAGTGGAACTTTAAGAAGATGCCTAGTGTGTGTCCAGCAGGCTCCAGGGATTGACCGACTAGGGCAGCAAGGGAACCAAGTAAAGTCAAAACACATGTGCACGCAGAACAGCCGGGATCGGGTGCGCTGGGCTCTCCAATGAAGAAGCCACAGCACCCCGATGCTCCTGTTTATTATATATAGCTGAGCATGGAGGCAGAGTTTATGGGTACGGTTGAATCACAGAGGGTTTATTGATACAGCTGAATCAAGGAGGCAGATTTAGCTAACCTCACTAGAAGCACTCTTTATAGGAGAGCAGTCTTCAGGTTGTAAAGGGAGAGGATATGGCACATATTTCTGCAGACACTATGAACATTCACTCTTGGGCCAGAGGAAGGCTTTGCAATCTCTCTGAGCCTCACCCAGTGTGGAGGTGTGGAATGTGCCAAATCCCCATGGGTCTGAGGCTTTGGTCCTTGACATGGCTGGCTCATGTCCCGGCAATACACATTTATTCAGGACTGCACCCACTTGCTACAGACTAGCTATACCTTTCTTTCTGGTTTGCACATTCAGATAGTATTGAACTCATCACCTAGACTATGAACTACATGAAGGCTGGGTAATGTGCTATCTTTCAAGGTATGAACATCACCCAATGAAATGAATGGACATTTGAATCCACCACATGTATTCTATGTACATAATGAATAAGTTACTCTCCCATTCTTCCAATCTTTTATCATCAAATCTGGCTTAAAAATTTGGTCATTCCACCCTGTCTCGAAAAACCGGAAAAAAAAAAAAGGCATTTGCAACCCTGTTTATTTATCTGTGCAAACCTTCCTTAGTCTCTACATCTGCTTCCTTTTCTATTATGCCATTCAGTTAAACTCTCATCAGTGTCTATTTGAACTTCACTAAGTCTCTGTTTCAGTGCCCGCATGCTTTTCTGTAGCTATGATAAAAATACCCTGATACAAACATCTTAAGGGAGGAAAGGTTTATTTTGGAGAAATACAGTCCCACATGACATAGAAGACATGGTAGCAGGCAGAGACAGCACTGTGTCAGAAACAGGAAGCTGCCTAGTTACATTTCATCTGTGCTCAGGAAGCAGAAGGAATGGTAGGTGGGGCATGCTATAAAGCCTCAAGGCCTACCCCAAGTTACCCATTTCCTCCACTGAGGCTAGATCTCAGAACATTTCATAAGGTTTCCAGAGCCTTTTCAAGTAGCTTCATCAGCTCACATCTTCATACATGTGAACCTATGAGGGCAGTTAGCATTCAGATTCAACAGTCTCAGTCTCTGTCTCTGTCTGTCTGTCTGTCTCTCCCACCCCTTTTCTCCCTCTCCTCTTCTTCACCCTCTTTTTATCGCACAAATCAGATATCAAGTGAACATGTAAAGGACATAGGGACAGTGGATCACCCTGAGAATAGCTCTGTATCCCTCAAATGAAATAGAATTATTCATTGTGGCCTAGGAATCTGCTTTTTCAAAAATGTTCTCCAGCCAATTAGGATTGAGAAGCACATATGTACCTGTTTATTACTCTCCTTAATACATAGCTTTGCTTAGGCATTTCACAAAGCCTCAATGCTTACTGTGATTTATTCATCTTGTTTTTGAATTAAGTCTAAATTTCCCATGTTGGAATTCAAATATACACATTATGGCTTCATGAGAACTTTACAGTCTCGCCTCCTGAACCTCTGAACCACTTCATAGCCTGGATTTGGGACCTTTGCCCAAGTGTCTGCTTTGGAGTTTTCCCATGCTGTTCTTCCACCTTTCTCCCATGTGACTTTTGAAGTTCTTCTCATCTTTTAGAAACCATCCAATGTGCTCCTTTCTCTAAAGTGTCTTTCTTGATCTCTGAATCCTGATGAGATTTTTTTCCCCTTTCTTTTGAACCCTTTTAGTACTCTGGACCTTTCATAGCATGCATTCTGCCTTGTGTTATAGGTTGTGTGTTGCTTGACTTATGCTCCCAACAAGACATTCCATTTCCTTACATGTTATCTTTCCACCTGAGAACTCATGATCCTACATAGCAACCTCTCATCCTAAATACTTCCATCTCTGAGGACGCATTGTGCTCTCTTTGACTTTTTCCTTCCGTTTCTACAGAGAGAACTCTGTACTTGTTTCCTATATCCTGACTGCCCAGTCACTCCTCATTCAGCTGTGGTCTGGCTTTTATCTCCATCAATCATTTGTAGTCTCTTCTTTGATGCTTTTTCTGTCTCACCTGCTCTCTATCTGTATGGACTCACTCACCCTCATCCTTGATGTAACCTTTCTACATTTCTCTATGATGACAGATCACTTACCATGCTAAAATTTATTTACTACAATCTTGACAGATTATATTTTATTGTGAGCTTGTTTCTTTAATGATGAAAAGATAGTAGGTGTTCAACAAATGTTATTGAGCCAAAAACATATGCAACAGTCAATAATGGTATAATTCCATTTTCTTAAGCTATGGCAGACTTGGAAGTAGTACAAAAAAATTCAGCTATATTTGGTGCTACACACTCATGATTCCAGCAGTTGGGGGGTAGTGGTAAGAATGTCAGGAGTTTTAAGTTATCATCAACTACATCATGAGTTCCAGGCCTGAGTTCTATGAGATACTGTCTCAAACAAACAAACAAAACTGAAAACAAAAAATACATGTAGCATTCATCAATTGGTAATAAATGTTTAATCTTTTTCAGAGAAATGTAATGAGGACAATGCTGAGAAAGATATAAGTCAAGCTACAAGTTGCCACTCCATGTATGGACTGATGAGGGACCAGTCCATTTGGGGAAATCCACCAGATGGTGAACTAGTCAGAAGTAAGTATTTTTTAAGAGAAAATTTGAGTGATTCAGGGATATGACTTTGATATTATATCTTCAGTTACCTTCCCAAGTTATTTTGCTATACATTTATAAATCTGAAAGTGTTTTTGTTTGTACTAAAGCATCAGAGTTAAAAATCATAGCTAAAACTATTATGTAAATACTCTATATGCTTCCATACTTTCTTTAGAATGGAAGAATTGCCCTGTAAATGTTATACTCTACAGTTAGATTTAGTCAAAGTTAGCTCTTTCTTCAGTGAGGACTCAGTGGAAATCAGGCATCTTTAAGTAATGTTGGACTGTGATACTAAGAAAATCAAAATCAGATCTAAAGGACAGTGCTCATGTGGTCTCTATCCATTTGGCAAGTGCTACCAAACCTGTTTTTATATTATTATCTGTGTCTTTTTTTATACTTCTCCCCTCTTCCCCCTGGTTAATTCATAGAGCATTTATAAAGCATTGGTGTATTTATTTCACCCTGAGAATTTTCTGAAATGTTGGTATCTTTTGGGTGGTGCTCAGAACATGAATTTTATATGAGGTTCTGCCTTAGATCCTCTGGAAATTATGTCCAGTCCCTGAGTCCTCCTAGACTTTTCAAACTGAATTTGCCATGAAAAGAATTTAGCAAAGGAGTGAATGTAAAGGTACACACCCAAAAAAGCATAGAAGAAAATCTTTTGAATTCTTGTTCATGGTTTATTGCATCTCAGTATTAGTATGATAGAGTGGACAGAGAATACATTTCTCAGATTCAAGTGTTGTACTATCTAATTTAAATTTAATACATCATTCCAGACAATTCATAATATAGATTCCTTCTTGTTTTACTTTTTTTCAAGACTCTTGATATTCCTTTCTTCTCTAGAATGCTCAGTTCCCAACCCTCACTGAATACTAAAAAAAGACCAACTTGGCAGGAAATTAACAATAATAGTAAAAATATTGTTGAAGGACATTTATAGTTTTCTGTTTTACAAAAGCTCTTAAAATGAGTTTTTGTTCTTTAACTTTTGATTTGAGATACTTTTGTCTTGGCGAGGCAATAGGAAGGAAGGAAATGTAACTCAGAAATTAATGACGAACAGGATTAATATAGCCTTTTCCAAAAAATCAAATAAACAGTATTTCAAGTAAACAGTTATCCCTCAACATACATTGGCCATGTTTTATCAAAATATTGACTCTACAACTGGGAAACATAAGGTTTGGTGAGATGTTGTCACATTTTGCCTGTGATTTCCTAGCAACTAGACTTTACACTAAGATACATAGGAAAGAATTTAAACTCCACTTATTGGGGACATGTATAGTTCCCTCCTCCCCTTTCCCTCCTCTCCACCCCCTGCCAATGTTTCTTTGTGTAGAAAACAGAATTGTAAGTGTTCCATGTAATTGATTTATTTCTCTAATCTTCTTTTCCAAAGCCCACACAGCAAAAGGTAAATAAGATCACTTAAGACAAAATCCCAAATACTGTGTTGCATAAGGATTTGGAAAATTGAATTAATGTGTTAAAGTTGTTTGCAACTTGATAGAGCTCACTTTAGACACAGAATTCATACTGTTAAAAAGTCAGGATTTAAAGTGAATTACTCTTTCCATTGTCTTTACCGGTTAAGTGGACATGTTGCAGGAAATAGTTTCCTTACTGAGATAATGATGCAGTGTGTGCCGTGGGACACTGGAGCATCTTGGAACAAATGTTTAGGTTGCTACTAATGTCCCCAGAAAGACTGTAGAGATCTGGAGATCTATCACCTCCTATGAGAGTGCTGCTGAGACCTTTGGCAGATAAATAGATACGTGAAAATAATGGCCATAGCCTGCAATGCCTCTGGAAACATGAGCTGGCAAGCATTTCCAAATACTTGGGGTGAAAATCTGACTCTGAATGAGGATTAAAAATTCCGAAACTTCTTATTGCTGCTATTTTCCCAGTCATACTTTTCTAGACAACGACTGTCTTGTTGGATGTATAAGAAACATTTAAAGTGGAACAATGTATAGCGTTTTAAACAGGACTCCATTCTGGACCGCATGGAGAAGTTTGCGATTGTGGTAGCATCTGCTAGTCCATTGCTGACCTTGAACTCCATGTAGCTGTCTGTCCGCCTTTCCATCTTGGCCTTTCCCAACAGAGTCCTCAGCCATTTCTGCCTAATTCAGAGTTTGCCTCCCATATTAGGTGAGAAGGCTGTTTTCTTCTTGCTTTGCTGTTCAGCACATTTTGGAGGCTCAGCAGATCTTTTGTAATAACAATAGGTCTTGGAAAGGGAGACTGTGCCTCAGAACTCCATGGGGCTGGAAGGGAACATCTGCAGTGAGTCAGCCCTGGCTCAGTCCTGTTCCAGGAGTCCTGTGTGGCTCCCTGAGCACCGTGGAAGAACAGGACAGCTGGCTCCCACAGAACTTATGTGAGAGATCCCACTACAGTGCTGGGGTGGCTGGACGAAGAGGTCATCAGGAAAAAAAAAAAAAAAAAGAGGACGATTGGAGTGTGGGAACTGTTTCAAAACACAACCCACTCGTTTTTCCTACCTTCCATGGGATAGCTCAGCTACAAAAGTCAAAAGTGCAGAGATTAACTGTTAAATCTGACCGAGTTTTCTTTATCTGTTCTTGAGGGTAGTTTCCGACAGGTTGAAGGCCCACGTGTTGTCTTTGCTGCCCAGGATGCCTGCTGCCTTCTTTATTGGATGTTTAAGGCATAATTTATAATGGACTGTTATCTGGCAATGTGAAGAGGCTGTTTTTACTTTTCTTTGCTGAGAATGAAACGTAGTCCTGGAAAGTCAAGGGAGTGGCTGCTTTGGAAATTGCATTCTAATTAGAGGGTGTATTCTCAAGCTTCATAAATGAGATCCAAGCTGAGAACCATTTCTAAGTTATTCCATGAACTTTAACCTTGACCTCTGTGGACCACCTGCTTGTGGCTCACACGACATTGGCTCCTGTGCCACATGGAAGTTTGAGCTTTTCTGGTACTTCTAGAAGATATGTGGCAGGTGGCAGATGTGGGACTGTGATTTGAAGGCTTGCAATTCAAATCTGTTGCCCCTGAGTTGCTAACTTATTAGAGAAAATCCTTTCTGGAAGTAATAAATAAAAGAGAAGAAATCCATATGGAATGAAGCATTTTGAATAAATAGGCCACACAGAGTCTAGTGAGGGAATGTGCCTTGTGAATCTCTTTCTTATGAAATTTAAATGAAAAAAAAAGACAACTCTAGTCACTTACATTTGTTAAAAAAAATCTTAAATCAAATTAGCAAATAATTAAAAGCACAATAGAGGTTTTCTGAGGAAATTTTATAATTGGAAAGTTTCTACTTTATGTTTTTTTTTTTAAGAGATCCTTTAAAATGCTTAAAAAGCATTTATATTCTGAGAAAATATTTTTGGTATATAATTTAATTTCTGGAATATATTTTAAATTTCAGACTTTATAACAATTCTTCTTTGTTTTTGAGAGCACAGGCTGAGAATTCGGCTTTTCCTCTTGGAAGAGCGTGTTTGGTATGGGGTATAATTTGGAGCTCTACCTTTTACAGTGCTTTGTTTTAATAATCACCCCTTTCTTGAATTGATGAAATACACATTGCAGTGAAGTGACATGTCAGTTAATATTAATTTTTCTATTCAATCCATAATACACACAAATCCGTAACAGGTGATGGGCAACAATGTATGTATTAATTATCCTAAAAGAGGAATGATCTTGGGGTGACTTCTAAGGTAGGAAGGAGTGTGTATGTGTGTATATATGTAGATGCCCATGTGTGTGCATGTGTACATTTGTCTATACATGTGTATATGCACTTATATGTGAATATAAATGTATATACACTTGTGTTCCTCTACTGACAGGCAGGCAGCATGTGTAAGTAATGTTTTGGTTTAATTTAGGTCAAATTCTACTATCCTAGTTATTTCCTATGAAGAGCTTACATTTTTCTTTGTTCGTCTTTATAAAGTGCCTGAGGTCTCTATTGCAGATTTTTCTAGGTCTTTCTGAACATTCCTATTACTTAACTTTATCCATGGACATTGCTCTGTACAGAAATGCCTCTAATTCTAAATGTCATTACTTAACTCCAGAAATTTTCCTCAGCTTCTCTTCTAAAATAAATTTCCCATTAAATTAAACTGTTTGGTTCAGCTAATTCTCTCCTTTGTGATTTTGTAGAATTCCCATGATCTGAAGCAAAGTTAGAATGCTCTACTTAAATGGTAATCCCCATTCTGTTTAACCCATTTATTCATTTTGAAGAGTTTTTCTGCTCTCATAATAGTAAGCACTTAATTGGCAGAAGAATGCAAGTCGCTCTTTAATTCACACTCACCAGCCCTACGGAGCTGTGAAGCAGCTCCTCGCCTTTCCACTCACCCTCCTACTTGAAGCCTTCCTCTTGGCATCATCCGAATCTCCTCTCCATATCAACAGGCTCTGCTGTTAGGAACTCTATTATTTCTTTTCTGAGCCTCTGCCAGCTTAGAGCTGATCACCCTTAATGAACACCATTCCATCACCCCAGGGGATTCTGCTTGTGTGTAAAACACCGCAAGAAAGGCAGGTACTCGGGCATACTGTCACATACTTAGAACACTTCTTATTTCCATGGTAAAGAGAGAGCATGAAGAGGTTTTGTATCAAGTGTTTTCTGCAGCTCTCTTGTTTGAATGCACATTTCAACAACTATTATTTGGCTTTCTTTAGAGTTCAGTTTATATGAAACTAAAAATTATCCTTCATTAATGTAGCACCTAGCAAGGACTGGTAGATGTAGCTTTTTAAAAGTTTTGTTGATACACATGGGAAACCTGCCCTTTCCTAAACAGAAACAGAGGAGGAGTGGATTGGGGGGCGTGGAAACAGAGCAGAAGGGGGTTGAAAGGAGGGGTTGGGAGGAGAGGAGGGAGGGGAAACTTTAGCCAGGATGTACAATAAATAAATAATTAAACTTATTTAAAAGAATAAAAAAAATACTCCTTAGCATTCTCAGGCATTGCCTAGTACTTCATGCTCTGTCGTGTCTTTGAGAAGTACTGGGCTCAAGTCATTCTGACTTTTGAGTTGCTCCTTGTCCCTTCCCCCCATTCAGCTCTCAGCAGGCAAATTCTTTGTTTTTCACTCTGCTGACCAAGTGTTTGCACCAATTAGCACAGCTGCTTTTCTTATTGTCCTAGAGCAAAACATTTAATCAACTTTTACAAAATCAAGCTGGTGGTTTGGTTTCCAGGTTGGGTGTGTAATGGTGATCATTTTTTTGATGTTCTATTATATTTCCCTCTTCTGTTAATAGCAGTCATCTAGACTACTGTTCTAGAGCAGAGCTGAGGTTTCCTGACAATTCACTTTCACGGTGGATTGTTCCATTCTCAACCCCGGTTCTTCCCTTGAACAGGAGCGAAGTATTTTTCATCTTTTCTGTTGAACGTCTTAATATTAGGTGTAGGGAGGCCAGTAGAAATGAACTGCCAGGGACAGGGTCCTGATTGTGTGGTTGATAATCATGCTGAGTAGGTTATGTAACACCTGTAGACTCTTAATTTTTCATTTCCCAAATGCGGCTGCTAATACTGGGAGCCTCAGTGTGTCATTTTGGATTAGATCAGAGAATATGTGTTCCACTGCAGGGTTAATTAGCACACAGCTAAGTGAGGAACTGATGGTGTGAGTCATCAGTGTGCATCAGTTTTATCTGTCCTTGAACTGAGCTATGAAGTTTAAGATAGTTCTCTTATCCTTCATGATTCCATTGAGCTAAATGCTTGGAAGTGCTAAGGTACAAGAGACTAAGTTTCTGAGAACCCTGATATCAATGGCCACAGTTGGCTGCATTCATTTGATTATGGATTTTCATGTGTTATATAATGACGAGGTGTTTATAAACCATTACACAGAGTGTAAAAAAGATTGTGTTGCACTTATGGAAATAGATGTTTGTGTATACGCTTATTTATCTTTCCCCAAACCACATTATTTTTTTCTTTTTCTAGATCAGTGGTTCTCAACCTGGGGGGTCACAACCCATTTGGGGGCTCAAGCCTTTCACTGGAATCGAATATCAGATATCTTGCATATCAGATATTTGCATTATAGTTCATAACAGTAGTAAAATTACAGTTATGAAGTCTCAACAAAATAATTTTATGGTTGGGGGTCAACACTGCACGAAGAACTGTATTAAAGGGTCGTGGAATTAGGAAGATTGAGAACCACTGTTTTACGTAATTCCAGAATAAGAACTCATGGTTGTTTCTGTGGAGACTGTCTGGCTATACTTTAAAGTTCCTTGTGTTATGCAAAATACAGCAAATGCCATTGCTCTCATGCTGCTACTTTTGGTCTAATTTATTTATATATGTCCCTCATCATATAGTAAGGCACTTGGCTTCTAATCCACATCATACTTTTTTTGGGGGGTAGGGAGACTTTATTTGACTCTCAGTTTCAGGTTAGAGTACAGCATTGTGGGGAAGCCAAGGTGGCAGGAAACTCGATCAGCTGGCCACATACATAGTCAGGAGCAGAGGACATGAATTAATGTCTGTGTCCTAGCTCTTCAATCACTTTACCCACTCCTACACAACCAAAGATACCTCGCCTAGAGAATGCTGCTGCCCATAGTGGGTAGCTACGTCTTACCATCTCAATTAAAGTAATCAAGACACCCCCAATCCAGACTCGTCCACAGGCCAACCTATTATAGACAATCTCTCATTGAGACTACCTTCCCAGGTGATTCTAGACTGTGTCAAGGTGTCAATAAAAACTGGCCTTCCCAGGGGGCCTGGTTATCAGAATGAAAAGAATGAAGATTCTTGTTACTAACATTTAATATTTTCCTTGGATGTTGCTATGAATAAAGTTTGACATCAACCATGTGAGAAGGTGAAGTATAGCAACAAACTGGAAACCCTTTGGTTAAATCCAATTTGTGGTCGTGTTCTTTCTGCCTAATACACATTCTAATAAGAAATATAAAATTCTTGATTTTCCTTAAAAGTTAAGATTCTGCCAACGTCTCTAGTTTGACAGACACATAATACTTGGTCAGTCAGAAGTTTTCAAGTTCTTACTGATATTCCCAAAGTCTTTTGATCCTTTTGGTCCTAGATGAAGTTGAGCTGGAGGGCAGGTAAGGGATAAGGGCTTACCAAGGGCACTAGATTTAGTTCCTTCTCATTTGTAAATTTTTCAAGCCTCTAAGAGAACTGAGGCCTGGGAATCATCATAGAGATCATCTCAAAAATGTTAACCTCTGAAGAAATAAATAACATTTAATTATCTAGACCACAGCATCTGTGGTCTAGATAATTTTAGTTCCCCAACCTCAAACTTCCTTGATCTGAAAATTCTGAGAACTTGTACAGAAATTATTTAGTTTTTTTTTTAGACTGTGTTTTTATATTAGACTTTTGTGATAAAATAAAACTTAGAAAACTGAGCAAAGAATGAATTATGACTGAGTGTTTAGTTTACTACTGGGTTATACTGGGGATTAAGTCGTGATCAACACTGGTATGGCTTCTGCAGGTAAAAGTTATGGTCTTAAGGGAGAGGCAGACAGTTTCTCCTGAGATGATTGTTTGTATTAGCAGTGCCCCGGGGAAAAGTGCAGGGCTGCTGTATGTTCACACGGGAGAAACCCAAGTCCTCACGTGGAGAGGACATCAGAGAAAGCTTTCCAGAGGAAGCCATGTGTGGGATTCTACTGAAACTTAAGCAGGATATCTCTCTTTCTTCCTCCCGCCCCATGCTTGTGCGCCTGCGTGTGTGTGTGTGTGTGTGTGTGTGTGTGTGTGTGTGTGTGTGTGTGTGACAAGCCCAAAGCATAGCACATCTTTGGACCTAGAAATGAGAGAGGGAATGGTTGAGTGGAGTTGAAGTTTTGCATAAACTAGGATATAAAGTGTTTGGTTCAGAGTGGAGAGCGATGAGAGAGAAGGAAAGAGTCTGTCAAGGGAAGGCTGACCATGTTGGAGTTGTGACCTGATCAGGTTTATGCCTTTTTAATATGGATTTATTTTGGATTGACTGTTTTTTAATACTTTGGAAAATAAATACAAATGGGAAGGACTGAAGTCATAACAGACTAATGATAAGACTGCTGTGTTAAGCAAGACAAGAAAGCATGGTGTTTGATCCAGATTTTGTTGGGTAGGATTGTAGGAAGGAAGAAGGAGGAAGTGGATTTCTGTCCTTCTCCCTCTCCCATCTCTCAATAGGGTTTCACTCTAGGTAAGACTGGTTTGGAACTCACTATGTAGCCCAGGCTAGCTTCAAACTCATGGTAACCCTCCTGTCTCAGCCTCTTGGGTTCTAAGATTGCAGATGGGAACCACTTGACATTATCCACTAGATTTATTTTGTGAGGTGCAATCAGCCATATGGATGGGATGAAACCAGTGCTGGGAATGATGCCAAGGGTTTGGGTTTGAACAAAAGTCAGTTGTTATGCAAGGACAATGGGACTAAACATTTAAGGACCTGTCAACAGAGTTTAAAGTGATGAGCTATGGGTATAGGGGAAAGAAGACACAAAGAGGTTCAGCTAAAGGAACAAAGACTAACAGTCCAGAAAGTCTTCTACTCTTGAAGAATCAAGAGAGCACTAGCTATTGCAGATGAATAGGAAATGGGGGAAGGTAAGGTTGAATACAATGGAAAATATGGGTTTAAGCTGTGTAGGTGGAGCCATCTTAGCTGAGATCAGAGCCTGAGTATGGCCATGAAGATGAACAAATGAAATGTTTCATGTCAAACTCAGAGGGATAGCTTGAAAAAAGGCTTTGGAGGCTTTTTATAAATTGCCATGTTACCTAGTGGGGAAGCAGAGATACAGGTGTTTGTTCCTGTCAGCACACCCAGAAAAGGGCAAAGCTGGGCTTTAGCTGCCTGTACATTCCATCTGGGTTCCCTATTGAACATTCCTGCAGCAGTGCACATACTCAATAGATACTATCTGGTGTGCTTTGCTGCTTTGTGCTTGTATCTTCCTGTGTGTAGACAGTAGTTCGGGATCCCCTAAAATACAGCCTCTGAAATGGTGGGAAATGATACAGATCATTTGCAGCTGCTGTCCTTCATTATCATAAGACTCTAAGGAGGTTTTTCCATCTAGTATAGTTAACACACAATTAGAAATGGAAAAAATATATATATCATGATGAGTGTTACCTTCATGATTTAGATATTTATGTCTACCTGTATCTATATATATATAACATTACAGATATATTTCCTTACTACAAGGTATGTGGTCACCATTTTAGAGTAGTTCCCCTGGAGAATACTGGGAAATTGATTGGAGACATATAGGTGAAGAGGGTATCCACTTAATATTCTGTGTACTTTAGTCTGCATTTCTGCCTCCTTAAGTGCATTATCTTACTACATTAAACACAATATAATTATATTTAAAGAAAGAAAGTTCTTCCACATAGCAAAAATAGGGTAAAAACAAGCTTCCTGAGACATCAGAGAGCCCACCCAAACATGTGCAGGCCAGTCTTAAGTTTGTAAGTAGGCAGGAAATTTAAATTCTTTCAGGGTCTTTAAAAGGCAGGAACTCTCACACAATTCGGGGGATGGAGAGCAAGTGTGAAATGGGGTTGGGGGAGGGGCTGTGGGTGGGGGTGAGACTGACTCTTATTTTAAAAAAAAAACTGAATTCAAGAAGACAGAGACAGAACACTAAACCCAGAGTTGGACTGTTTTAAGAACTGGGCTTTCTGAAGATATCCACAGAGGTCAGAGGTCAGTAAAGCTGTGTGTAGGTGGAGTGGTAGGCATCTAGTTTTGCTAAGCGTGAAACACCACTGTATCCTAACTTTATAATTTACTTCTCATTGAGTTCTTGCAATTGAGGGAGAAGGGGTTTTTCGGAGTTTAGTTAGAACACCGAGGAGAGCTGCTCTAGCCAAGGGAGCGAGGACTATGACAATCCCTGCACAGCCATGCTTCTCCACCTGCACCAGCCACAGCCTGCAGCAGGGTGAGACTTGCTTTCAGTTCAGTCCACAGCTCAGAACAGATGGTGAGGGTGTAGAGAATGCGAGAGGTTGTGGAAACCTCTTTTAATCCCTTTCAGAAGCTCTGTTGCCTTTCTGCCCCAGCAGAATGAGGAATCAATGCTATAACTTGTCCTCTTTCTTTCAACTAGTCCTCAGGAGTCAGTAGCAAATCTTTGCTACACAGTTCTCTGCTAAAAGCCGAACTCTTCCCAAGTTTCTTGGGTTCAGCAGCAAGATACACAAAAACCAGGGGGACTCGTCTTTAAAGCACTCAAATGGCGCTATTAGGGAGTGAAAATTACATTAAGTGAAACATAGACGGGAGCGGATAGAGAAATGTGTTCTGCTTTGGAACATTATTTAATTAAATACATTTGCCATGGCTCTTGAGAACTTGTGAGAACTTGTCCTGGAAAATTTAAGAAATGGAGATTCCCACCATCTCAAATCATCATGAATAATTGATTCATGCCAGTGTAGCCAGAAAATGGCCATTCAGCTCATCTCTGGATGCTGCCTGCCATTCCTTATCTGCGGCCCCACTTAGTGTCAGCCCACCTTCCCAGGTTAGTCTCTCACCACTCCTTTGACGTTAAGGAGCTGCTGCCGTAGTCACAGAGAGGGGCGAGAGCAATAACACATCCCACTTTTTTATGAGGTGAAATCATTCTATAGACAATAATCTATTATTGGAAACCAAGGTCAATCAATTTTCCCCTATATTCAGGTTTTCAATACTTAAGCTAAACTGGCTGAAGTTTGTTCAATTTCTTTTAAAGATTTATAATTTTTACTTACATTCATACAACTGACATGTTAAATAACCTGGCTAATTTTTAAATGCTTTAAGTTTTAAGGCTTCTGACCCAATGAAACAAAAATATGTATAATCGCTAAAAATATCCTTTTTAAAGATGACTTGTATAATACTGACTTTTCTCTAAGTTCCAAGTTTGTTTGAAATTATTAAAGACTGATTGAGTAAAATCTCATTTTTGAATGCTTTTAAATGTGATAATGGTTGTGTATCTAGGCCCTGTACACTTAACGTGAGAGGTTTCCAGGTAACAGTAGAAGCCAGGTGGCCAAAGCTTAGAGAGTCAGAATGTGCTGTGACCATGACTCTTTACTCAGTGTGGATACTGCTGGCTTAACCTGTAGGTCACATATGAACTCTTGACTAGCATCTTGACTTCTGAGTCATGACTCCACAGGGTTTGGCTGACCCGAGGCTTCTTTTAATGTCACTGAAATGACATAGATCTTCACTTCTGTGAGATGTTCACTTCATTTCTGCTATCTTGCAAATGTGGACATACCTTGGTCTTTCTTAGCATTAAAATCTGTGCCACCTAACATTTGGAAATCAGAAATTCACTCTCTTCTTTCTTCCAGAACTTGGCCTTAAAAGTAAATATGCCTTATCTGTTGTGTGTTCTTCTCCCTTTATTGTTCCTCTTCTCTTCTGTGGTTTTACCTGATTTGTTTTCATGCCCAGATGGAACTCGTGATATCTCATAGTGCCCATAAATTCTCCAGCCCCACGCCACAGCTGCCAGACTCACACAGACACCACATCGACCACCATGCCTTCAGTCTTCTCACATTAGGCTTTCAGGGCTGTGATGACAGAAGAAAAATATTATATCTTGGAAGAATTGGTTCTTGTAAAAAGTATGCTCTCTGTTTCAATCAATATACCCCTGCTTCTCAGTTCCCAGTTCCACTTTAGAACTATTCCAGCCCTTTTCCTTTGTAACACCTACTGTTCTTAAAGGACGCAGGTTATAATGTTCATCACTGGAATACTTTAGGTTTTAACTAAGTACCAGCTACTGGTATTCAAACCCATTTCGGGACCATATGGCTGATAGCTTAACCCATTTTGGTCTTTGTCCTACAAGGGTTGAAAAGTGACTACTCAAAGATCTTTTGTGCTTGATGATCCTCTTCCAGTAGACTAATTTCCGTCCTTGTCCTTTCTGTAGTATTTGATAGGACACAAATCCTGAAGGAAATTTCCTCCCTCTCTGCCTCTAGTTCTGCACTCTGCTTCTATGGTGAGCCTAGCTTTCCCTTGTATTGGGTGTCTGTGAGTGCCTTGACTGATGTAAGGTTTACATACCATGACTTTTACATTGTCAGTTCTGAAGCCTTCCCAGATAGCCCCATGCTGCTCCACTCTGTGCTCTTTCCTTTTTTAGCCATTACCACAATTTGTGACTTTGGTCAAGTCCATGCCTACTGTCTCCTGGCTCTAAGTCATGGGAATTATCGCAATTCCAGAACCACAGGAACCTTCCAGGGAATGATTCTGGATGATTGAATCTAGAACTAAAACCAGTCCTGCTTTTGATCTCACCACTTCCTTTCATGCACATGTGACAGGTTCCTCCTTCAGGGCTGGGCTTCCTTTGCATTTCTTCCATATGTTCAGCCAGCCAGCAAGGGCTGTGCCTTTTTCACTCATCAGGATAGGGCTTACCTGCCTCTATCCCGAAGAGCTCACTGGTTTTGAAGTTGCAGTCCACTTGTGTGCGTGACACCTTTATTTATCCTTAGAGTGCAGTTGGCATCTCAATGAATTGTGTTGTACAGGGCAGGGCAATGCTGAGTTTGTTTTATCACTTCTGTGTTGACTGCTGAGTAAATGAAAGTTTTTTCTTGTTGTCAGAAAAAGGGGTGGGGAGGGATTCTATGATGTTTAGGGTCCTCGAGAGCTCACCTTAAAACCATCAGAGTGAGGAAGGCAGTTTTTCTGAAGTGTAAGTATTTCAAGCCCAAATTTTAGTCTTTGTCCTTAGTTGAAAGTTCCTGCTGCTTTACCATCATTACCCATGAATCTGTAGCCTGCCTTTGTGGTCTCATTTCAAGGGAGAGATAAGAACCTTGGCTTGTGTCATTCTTTTTTAAAATGACTTTCCATTTTCAGTAAGAAGAAATCTTGGAAGACTGAAGCTGAAGACACAGGTGGGACAGGGGCAAGATTCTGTGGTCACATCCTTCTGTGGGGAGCAGTGGCTCCCACTCTTCATGTTAGCTTAACAGACAGCTTTCCAGGTCCTTCCCAAACCAATTAACTTGGAATCTTGTGGGAGTGGAACTCAGGCATCCATGAGTTCCCAGGATAATTTCAACTTGCAGAGGTATGCACTTGAACATGCTGCCCCAGAACAGATATATTTGAAGAATAATCTGAGTATTCATTATCAGTGTCAACATTTGCCTTAAAAAAATAAAAAAGCAGTTTTTTTGTTATTGATAAAACCACTAAAACCCCACCTGCATGGCTGTTGGGTAGAGACGGTACTGGCTTCTTTTTTTTAATCCCACAATCCTTTGGGGAAGTTGTTTTCTTGAACATGGTTCAGATTTGTTTCTTACTTTCAGTTTCACTATGCATGGCTTGCCAGTCTTATCACATTGAAAAAGAACTATTTAATTTACACATGTAGCCTTGTTAAATGGCACAATGAAAGGACTTCAGAGTCTTTTAGATGTAATCTAAAGGAATTATTTGATTGTCTTAGTATCCTTGATACATTAAATAAAAATCAAAGTTTACCTTATATATGAGTGAAATTTTGAAGATGAAAATCATTTTGTCTAATTTTCTGAAGAATTACACACACCTGCCTCTTTCATCTTCCTTTGATTCTGTGTCTTAAATTGGAATAAGCGTTCGCTTTCAGTTAAAAACGCCTGGAATACGCACTCTCTAATCAAGTGTTTGTAGATAAATTGGAAAGAATATCTTCTTAACTATTACATCTAGAGCTTGTTCTCGGAGGAAAGTGAGGTCTTTCGTAATAGAGATACAGTTTACCTAAGAGTCATATTAATAAGAGAAAAATCAGCTTTTTGAATAATATATGAATCCATATGGTATCAGTGGTATCTAGGCATTTGGGACAATACATAATTAGTTTCAATTCCCTTTGAGAGGGAGATGTGGATGTTAAAACAAATTGCTGATGAAGCATATACTTTGGAGAACAGCGTATTTCAAAACTTTGTGCAATATCAGCTATTTCTTTCAATGGTATGGAAATACAGTGGACAACTGAGAAGATTTATTAGGCACAATTTTCAACCATTCTTATGATATAAAGGTTCATAGTTTGCTTATTTAAGACAGTGACTAAAACAAGGATTTAGGCAGTGTTTGTAGAGCATCTGGAAAACACTGCTTCTATTCAATGTCTGGTGCTATTGTTTCTAGTCAGTGAACCAATAATCATTTGCTTGTATGTGTGTTATGGTATGACAATATTTAGCACTAAACAGGGATTGGCTCTTTAAATTATGGTAGGCTTTTTTATGATAATGAACAATGGATTAGCGCAGAAAGGTCAGGATCCAGAGAGTAAGAAAACTGAGAATCATGGAGTGAACGGTGGGGAAGAAAGGAAAGAGTAGAGGTTGTGATATGCTGAGTGTCTTAAGTGAAAGGGAAGGAAGGGCTTCTCTGGAAGGAACTGTTTTGTTGCAGGAAATACATATTCTCAAGTAGAATTTGCTTGTCGGGTAGGATTTCTAGTCATTTTCATGTAGAGAAGTGTTTGTGAACATTGCACATTCACCATAGCCAATGAGGCTGTAGTATATATAACACAGAGGACTACATGCATGCATAGTTTTTCATTTGCTCGCCCTCTTAAGGCTCCCAAACAAAATATCATATCTTCTCACCTTTGTTACAGCTTTTACTATATGCATTCAAAGTAGCACCCTTAATAACTGACTAAACTTTAAAATGACTCAAAAGCACATTAGGGAAGATTGGATAAATAAATCATGACATAGTCATGACTGATATATAATAATAAATATCATATAGCAAAGAAATAAGTAATATATAACATATTGTCATGAATAGTCACATATTTCTGGATTTTCCATAGAAATAATAAAAATCCACAAAAATGAATTTTTTGTATTTTATTTCCCTCTTCAGACAGGGTCTCAGTATGTAGCCCTGACTGGCCTGGAACATGCTATGTAGACCAGGCTGGCCTGGACCTCGTGGAGGTCAGTTTGCCTTTACCTCCTAAGTGCTCTGATTAAAGGTGTATGCCACTATGTTGAGCCTTAGTGCTTTGACTTTTTGAAATTTATACTCTGAAGCTGTGAGCATTATCATCATGATCTTTTATTAAAGATCATTTATTCAATCATAGCCTTCGTGAAAAGTGGGGCCCATAACGTTGCTCTACCTATCACTCCTTAGTTTTCATTTTTCTCAGGTTTACTTGTTTTGGTAAGCCTTGAGGTCATGATCATTTCTTTCTCCTCACTAAGCTTAAAGAAAACAGGGGCTTAATATAGCACAGCCTGGGAAGAAGTCTTTAATAACTTGTTTTCTTCATGAAATCCACTGTGTTAAGGTGAAAACATTTGAATGGTATAGTTCACAGAACATATATTTAATGAGCAAAGCCCACGTGAGAGTGCTCATTTTCTGCAGTTACGTTTTTTTTTTTTTAAAAAAAAAAAAAACAAACTAAAAACAAAGGCTAACCATACCACATTTTGAGCCTAAACATCTAAGCTCTCAGAGTCAGAATCTAGAGCTTTGGCAGGACTGAATGGGAATGATTACAGGCTGGTCAGTAATAATGACAGATTTTAGTGTCCATTTTAGTGTGCGAAACACTAAATTACAGTGAATTGAAAATGGGCAGTTTGTAGTTTTAGAATAGCATTCCTTGGGGTTGGGGGCATCCCTTAGGGGTAGCTTTCTTCTCCTCCCTCTTAACTAACACTGTCATTTTTTGCTTCTTTGCACATCAATAAGAAAAGTGACACTATGTGTGGACAGTATCTTTGGAAGATCAGCTTGCTGCCATATGTATGTATCCCCACCCGAAACACATCTCTGCGATAGCCTTTTGGCACAGCACATTAAAACTTGGTCCTTTGGAAAGTGTCACAATGATGGTCCCTTATTCACAGGCCCTACTCTTATAAATCTTCCTGGAGAGCTGTTTCACCTCAGGTGGTTCCCATCTATTCAGGCTGCTCAAGTCCACTGGATGAGTGTGCTGAAAGTGCCCATACTCTAAGGATAATGTATGAAGACTTTTCAAAGAACTGTGGGAGCCACCATAGATAAGTGCAGCATAGTATTTATATAAAAAGAGAAAATACACATGCCATTAGCCAATTAGCTTGAAAATGAAGTAATGGCCTGAAATTGAATTTGCTAATAACAAGCTCCATTTTTGACAGGATTTAGACACAGCAGAGGTGCAGGTGGTATACAACAGCAAGATGCAGAGAGAGATTTTTATGTACATAGAGAAGGTGGGGCTTAGGGAGGGATAGGGTCATGTGACTTAGATTCTATTTCTAAATGAGGTTCACTTATTACGGGACAGTGGACAAGTCACTCTATCTTTCAGCCTTAAGTTCTGCCAACTTTGATATATACTTGGAGGTATATATTCTCTTCTCATCATACAACTGGTAAAGAAAATCTAGATACCCTCTTCACCATCCCAATCCTCAGTGATGAGGTGTTCCATAATGGGGCTAGAGGAAGAAGTGTGACAGAGTGTAAGTTATGCCATTATAGAAATACTGCCTTGTCTGGCCTATGTGGAGATTTGGAGTGAAATCAAGGGAGAAAAGCAGAGCATGACTCCACCTCTCACTGGTTACTCGGCACTCTGGAAGAAGTGACCAGAAGAGCTAGTGAGGCTTCTATTACATGATCTTAAAATACTCAAAAATGTATCTGAGCGGATTACCTGCATGGCGTGGGTGCACTGAGCAGAGCCTACTTAATGTTAACTTTGAGTTTTCAATCATGACATACTTTCATCCGATGGGAAGGGGGAGCACAAGCACCAATGTGTTATGTAAATATGTATCGCCACTCATATTTAATGTGGGTTAGTATTTCATAATATTACACGAACTTAAAAAAGCGAACACCAACAACAAAAACTTAGCCAGGTGGTGGTGGCTCATTCCTCGAATCCCAGCACCCAGGAGGCAGAGGCAGGTTGATCTCTGAGTTTGAGGGCAGCCTGGTCTACAGAGCAAGTTCTGGGACAGTCAGAACTACACAGAGAAACCCTGTCTCGACAAACCACACCAAACCAAACCAAACCAAGCAAACAAACTACGCAGCTGGATATGAAGGCACGGGCGTTTAATTCTAGTACTTGGGACATGAAACCAGGTAGATCTCTATGGGTTTCAAGGCCAGTCTGGTATCTTTATCTGTATCTGAGTAGCCAGGCAGGCAGGGGTAGATAGTGTGACCCTGTTGCAAAAAAAATAAATAAATAAAATAAAATAAAAAATAAAAAGAAAGAAAGAAAGAAAGAAAGGAAGAAAGAAAGAAAGAAACCCCCTCCTTTCTCTTCTCTGACACATATGCTGTTTTACCCCTCTCTCTTACCCATTTATTCTCATGGACCAGATGGTGTGAATCAGATAGAGAAAACATTTATTTTCATATTCCTTTTTTGTTCAGTGCTTTTCCATTTTTTTTTCCATTTGGAAGAAGAACAACAATAAGAAATGCAGAGATGTAATCTTGCCTCCTGCTGATGGCTGTTATCATTGTAGCAGCCTTGAGAACAAGGGACACAGCGGCACTTGTTAATATTTGTTGTTGTAAGAATTTAAGAAAGTACCCAATAACTTCTATTACTCCTGTAGGTTGATTTTTCTCCCAGTCACTTTTTCTAGACAAATTATTACCTCTTACACCCTTTTGCACTTGTTTTCTAGGAAAAGCTATACAATGTCATTGACAGATGTTATTTGTTTTTAGCTTTGTTTATTATTTTACAAGTATGAGTGTTTTGCTTGCATTTATGTATGTACCACATCCTGCCTGGTATCCCACGAGGTCAGAAGAAGGCATTGGATCCCCTGGGACTTGAATTACAGATTGTTGGGAGCTGCCATGTGTGTGCTGGGAATCAAACCCTGGTTCTTGGCAAAAGCAACAAGTGTTTTAACTGCTGAGCCAACTCTCCCAAGATAGATATTATTTGGATGACATAGTTTTCAAAATTACAAGTCTCTTGAAAATTGAGTCTTTACACCGTTTCTTCTTCTTTTTTTTTTTAAACTAGATTTCTGGATATTAAGGTATATGCACATTATGTGCTTACCTCTTGACAATGAACTTCAGACCTATGCTTTTGGATATTACGCAACAGGGTGATGCCATTGGAATTGATATGTTTAACCTGTGTTTCCCAGTTGACAAGTTGAGGTTAAATAAAAGAGGTAAAGAATTGCACAAGGATGCCTGGAATGAGGGGACCGTATGTAATTTTTGGTGAAGAGCTTTGTTTATGGATAAGAATATGTACTAACCACTTGTAATTTGAAATCCACATGTGGGATTTTAAAAGCTATATTAATAGGAAATAATTATTAGAGGCAAATAGGAAATTTATGAAGCTCCACATAGACAAACTTATTCGGTTCACTATCAAATTGCCTATATATTTTCTGGGAGTTTGACTTTTTGAGGAAGTGCTCATGGTCAGCAATCTAACTATGTATGGTCCTGTCTTCTGTTTGTCCTTCTGGATCAGAGTGAACTGGAGGAGATGAGATAGTTCCTGAGAAGGGATAACATGAGGTAAATATGTTGTTCAGCTCTCTGGAGTTGGACAAAGTTTGAGAACAGTTGCCAGAGACTTGTGCCCCTTAGCTGATAAAGGAACTTGGTTTAGGAAAATAGAAGATAAAATCAAACCAGAGTAATAGTCTCACTCCTAAAGTATGAAAAAAATAAAACAAAAAGTATAAACAAACAAACAAATCCAGCAGTTTAATTCTCTTAAACCTTTTCACTGTTGAAAAAGCATCATACCATTCATGCTCTTCTATGGAGCTTGAGATCAAATTTCCCCAAATTGAGGCATAAATTGGTTAGTCCATATCAGAGGCATGGATGTATGTCTTTTGTTCTTGGAAGATAATTAAAGTGTAAGATTTCTGTAAATGTTCCCTAATAATCCAAGTTGTGGCTTCATGTTACATTTGTATATAGTTGATGACAGTGTTCGGTAACTTCCTAAGAGCCCTTTTGTTGGGAGTGTCTTGAATCAAATCAAAGTATTTATGCCAACTTCTGGTCAGTGGAAATTGAGTGGTCTTGTAAATGAATAATTTATTGTAGCAATGGACTTATGGTAAACAAGCACAATATCCAGAAAAATAATGCCAGGAACAGTTTTGGAGGCACAACCCATGTTTTTTTTTTCCAGCATATTCACTAATGTTAATAGTTACAATTAGATGATAAATAGACTATCCAAAGGGCAGCATGTGAATTCCCTAACCACCTTGGCTTCCTCTCAGGTCAGCAAAATCCCTGAAGTCCTTTGTGCCTCTAGGCTTTGCCAGCTTTAGCCTGGCCAGATTCCTGGGCCTCCTCTTTATGAGGCCTCTTTTCCTTTCAGTTGTTTGTTGAGATGCCCTTTATAGCTTTCCAAAATGAAATTCTTCTTCTTGTTATCGGGAAAACACTGTCTCAATAGTATTTTTTTACTTTGTAATAGTTACCATGGTTTTCAGGTATGCACTATTTTTGTTTCCCACCACTGTTTCACTAGCCTTTGCACAGTGTCTGATACTTAAAATACATTCAATAAGCACTTGGTGAAAGAATGCAGAGCACCAAATACAAAACAAACAGAAACAATTCCCCAAATCCCAGTTCTCTATAAACAGTTCTCTATTTCTATCAACTGTTTAGCTGGATTGCTAAATTTTTTTGTTTCCGTATTTTTTATTATCTCTAATTATTTTTGACTTCTTGTCCACTGTTGGACTACATGGTAATATTAATCTAATGTGAAATTAATATGAAGTTCATGGTAACAGAATTTTGACAGTTTTTTTCCAAAATTCATTTGAATAAGAAATAATGATAGACCTAATGAATCTCAGACTATATGCTGGGTGGTTGGAGATTTAGAAGATTCAAATACATTCTAAACTTCACTAACGGATAGAAGCAGCAGCTAGATTCTGTTAGGGAGCGTAGGGAAAGGCAATTTTCCCTAGACTTTCCATGAGAGCACTATATACTTATTAGGGCTTTATTTAAAGAATTAAAATTGGGGGCTGCAGAAGAACGGTATTTCTTCTGCCTTGTCATTTGTGTCATTTTTTCTGGTGTCCCTTGTTCTAGGTGCTGGATCAGATACTCTGCACAGCTTTGTAGGCACATGACACACGCATATCATGCTAAACAGAGGCTTGCTGAGCGACACTATGGAATCACAAATGACATGATGTTTAGTGTGGAGGAACACAGCATTTTGGTGGAGATGGTAGACGTTCAAATAAAGTTTTCTCTTGATTCCAAGAGGAGGGACTCACCTATATCTCAGGGAACTATTTAACAAAGATGGAGAGTAGATGGCATGTGATGTAGGTTTGAAGTAAGAGACAGTGGAGCATGCCAAGACAGTGGATAGAAAAGAATCACAGAGTGGCCTGGAAAGACTGATGCGCTTCTTTGAGAAGCAAGACAAGTTCCGTATAGCCGGGACCCAGGAAAATGGAGTGGTAGGAGAAGGAGGCATTATTGGGAAGGTTTTAGTAAAGTACTGATTTTATCCTAGGGATCAATAAACATGGAATTTCTTATAGTGGTATTCTATTTGTACTGAAATGTGATTTTATTTGTATGTTAATAAATAAAGATAAAAGCCCAAGAGGTCAGAGCTAGGAGCCTTACCACTGCCTGCCAGCCAGCTTCTTCCGCCAAGAGACCTCTCCGAAAAGGAACTACTTCCTGTGCGTTCGTCCTTAAATAGAGTTCTGTTCTGCCTTCTCATTGGTCGTAAACCCAACTACGTGACTGCCTCGTCACTGCCTGTCTGTGCAGACCTCCAGGTCTTCTATGGTTGGTATTGAGATTAAGGGCCTGTGTCTCCAATGCTGGCTGTATTCTTGAACACACAGAGATCTACCTAGTTCTGCTTACCAAGTGCTGGGATTAAAGGTGTGCACCACCACTGCCCTGGCTTTCCCTATGGTTTGCTAATAGCTCTGACCCCTAGGCAACTTTATTTATTATGTATTAGTTATAAGCTTTTTAAATTTTAGACAAAGAGAGAGGAAATGTGGTGGTATTGTGTTCCCCAAAATATTGTGTACCTAATAAACTTATCTGGGGTCAGAGAACAGGACAGCCACAATATTAAACATGAGGATAGGCAGTGGTAGCGTACGCCTTTAATCCTAGCATTCCAGAGACAGAAATCCCTCTGGATCTCTGTGAGTTCAAGGCCACATTGGAAACGGCCAGGCGTGGTGACACGCCTTTAATCCCAGTAAACCAGCCTTTAATCCCAGGGAGTGGTGGTAGAGAGCAGAAAGGTATATAAGGCGTGAAGAAACTCGAGGCATTTGGCCTGGGTAGGCATTTGGCCTGGGTAGGCATTTGGCCTGGAGAAGCATTTAGCTGGTTAAGCATTCAGGCTTCTAGCAGCAGTTCAGCTGAGAGTCATTCGGATATGAGGACATAGAGGCTTCCAGTCTCAGGAAGCAAGACCAGCTGAGAAGTTTGCCAGGTGAGGTTAGCTGTGGCTCGTTCTGTCTCTCTGATCTTCCAGTGTTCACCCCAATACCTGGCTGAGGTTTGATTTTATTAATAAGACATTCTAAGATTCATGCTACATCTTCTCATTGGGACAGCAAGGCAAACAGATTCTGGGTTAGTTCTGGTTTGTCAGTGATATGAAAGTGGGCCAGAGCTAGAGAGCTCTGATTAGGAGGCTTTGATGACTCAGGCTAGAAATGACAACAATTTTAACTTCTGGCTGCCAAGGCAGAAGGAGGCGTACTAAGCACAGGTGTTGTGTGCAAGACTCACCTCCTGGGGACAAGTGGTCCAGATCCTCAGGGAAGCCTGTTTGTGTGATTGTGATGCCTTGCAGACATGCTGGTCTCGTCCCTCAAGCTCACTTTCATCACTCTGTTTTTCTCTCTCTCATCCTCTTTCATCTCTCATCCTCTTGTATTGTCCTTTATTGTTTCACTTTTCTGCTATTTTATCCTTGTTTTCTGACATTGTATCGCAGTTTTGTCTTTGTTTTTCCTTTTCAAGAACACCGTGATTTAAACATATTACATGCAAATAAAATAATGTGTGTCTGGTGCAGTGTGCTTCTGAAGTGTGTTTATACACACACTTGCAAAAGATGCCATCTCCCACGAGAATGTGCCAAATTGTATATCTGAAAGTGTTCTTTTGATTTTTGTTTCCTTCCTATAACAAAAGCAAACTCAACTTGCTGTACAAGTGAAGCTAGTGTGTCCTTGAGCACAGGACAGTAGAAATGTAGGTAAAGTGACCATTGAACGAACTGCAGTTAGCTAGAGGGTACCGCCTATTGTTCACCCTGAAGTCTGGCAGATGGGAAAGCTGTGATGTCACTTTGTTCATTATTTTCCCTACATTTGAATACTTGCCTCTAATGACATTAAGATGTGAAATTAACACTGCTAGGGATGTCCTCTGAATTTATTGTTACTTGAGGTCATAAATATCCATAAGCTCTACAGTGAATGAGTTCTTTGTAAATTTGTTCCCTGTAAGGTCCCTTGTCCCTAGAATAGTACATAACAAATATTTTATAATGACTTATTTCAGCCATTTTGCAGCCAAAGTAACCTTGACAGATTTAGTATATTTTAATGGAGAAATTAGGAGAGGAACAATTTATGTAAATGGTCTCAATCTGTGACTCTTCAAGCATGGTTAATGGTTTTGTCCCTCTATACATTGATGTCCCACTTGTTGATGCTTATGTTTTAAGTAATATTTTATTCTGTCCAGTAATATTGCAATTTGATGGATACAATGATCTAAATCAGGATCAAAAAAGTGAAAGCAACCTTATAGTAGAGGAATTAAGATTTTAACCTTGGGGATAAGAATGAGAAAACAGTATTTTGTTTCCTTATTCATTTGCATAATTATTTTTCCTATTATGTATCTGCTAGAATCTGCTCTATACCTACACATACTTAATTGTGCATATGAGAATGGACTTGCACAACCTGGAAAAACTTCTTTGTATCATTAGTTTGAATGTCATTGGCAGTTCTGTAGGATAGCAGGTTATGTAGCAGTTTCTTATAGAGGAATGTTGCCAGGGTCCTCTGTAGGAGTCTGACATGATCATTAGGACCTGGTTGATCTTTGAGCCAATTCTTAGAATTTTGCTCTCTGTCTTGAATTTTCAAATTATTTCAGCAGAAGCATCATTCATAACCAGCGCTAAAGCACAGAGAATTCCTAGTCTCAGGCCACATTTTAAGGGAATCCTTAAAGTTCTTGCCATTGTTCACCAGTGAACTTGGGGATTATGAGCTTCATTAAAGCTGGTGTTTCTTTTTGGATTTTTCTTTTGTTTTTTTTTTTCATGTAAGCCATTAAGGAATTTGTTTTCCTTCTTAAATATTGAATTGCTTAGTATCTTAGATTCTTCTACCTAACTCCGTATCTTCTAGCTGTGACTTTATTTGTACATCCATTGCTCTGTGATTTACTTGCAGACTAAGTTGAGTTTGCTTTTATTATGGAAAGGATCTTTCAGATATATAATTTGGCAGTGACTTTTTTATGCTACTTTTCAGAAATGTTACTTCATGAGCATTTTTGATGCATTTCTCCATACACCCTATGATATCTGTAACTGAATCTTTAATTCCCTTGTTGTAACAGAGAGAGTTTCTTGAATTCTTGTTACAGTTCTACCATCCTTATATTATGCTTTTACAGCAATTCCCTAGGCTCAGGAAGGTGAAGGATGAAGTTTATAATGGTACTGAATACCAAACTGTTGCTTGATTTATTCAGGAAGGTTATTATATTCTGGAATCAAGTGACAGCTTAAAAGCTAGTCTAATTCATCATCATCAGTTAATTTTCACTGGGTGTCCACTGGGTGCTGAACATCATACAAGGCTCTTTGTCAGCATGTATGTGCCTGATAAGGTTGATGGAATTCAAGGAATATGGGATCTTGTCCTTAAGGAATGCTCTGCTGTCAATGCGAGTCAGTGAAGACCCAGGATTGTCAAGTTCTGTGTACAGATGCCTGGAACTAAAAACACTGCACGGCTGCAGAAGTTACTGTCAGTAAATTTAGGTCTCATTCTCATTATTATCTATATTGTCGCCAGGACAACAGTGGTGATGCCGAACAGACAGACATAGATGTCTGCTATGGTGACCTTAGCTCAGCAGCCTACAGTTATGCTTGGATCTACAGGCAGATCCTTTTTGTTCAGTTCATGTAATTTCATATTGTTTTTACTTAATGACACCCAATTGCCCCTTCTCCTAAACATCCATGCACTTCGTCTTTCCTCATGAGAAGTTAGTCCTGTAGATGGTACATCTAGACCTAGTGCATAGGTATTTAGACCTCTGGGTGATGTGTATCCCTCCTCTGAAATGATTTGGAAGACCACCCTAGATCAAATTTGATAGAACTTGTTTTCATCCTGTATGTGGATTAAGACACAGTGAAAGTGATAGAGGGGAGCCTGTGTACAGATCAAGAACAGGGCGGGTCTATGGAATGCAGGGTGGTCTGAACAGAGCTATACCCAGCATTCTGCTGTAGTTTCTTCCCTGACTTGGGCCTGTGTTCTGTGTGCAGTGAGTTTGTTTACTGGAAGACTCTGCTAAGATTTCCTTGTTTGGTATCCGTCATAGCCATTTCAGAGAAGATTCCCTTGGAGGAGGCTTCGAAGTCCTTCTCCAGTTGCTAACAAATATTTAGATTCAGGGATTATCTCAGAGCCAAAAAGTCCCAAGGGTTTTTTTTTTTTTTTTTTTCTAGCTTTCTCTCTCCCTCTCTCTCTCTCTCTCTTTCTCTCTTTCTCGCTCTCTCGCTCTCCTCCCTCCCTCCTCTTTCTTTTCTTTTCCTTGTGCAGGACCTCATTTCTATGGTACCTTGTCATATTTGTTTTTGAGATGTGGCCTACTCTGATCTCTAGGTACCATTTAACAGCTTCTTGTCACCAGCCTTACCTCTGGTAGTAGTGAGACTTGCTCCAGTTTATCCCTGCCCCTGTACCTCAGTCTGTCTGCGCTGGAGAATCTCCATCTCTGTAGTACTCCCAGGCAGGGAACAGGGAGGTATTTGCCCTGGTGTGGCACTTCTGGCTTCCACTGCTGTTCCATAGTGTTTGAATTTGAACACTAGATCGAAACAACAACAAATAATTTGCCTATTGCAACTTTGCTAGCACTCATGCGTCTCCAAACCTCAGTGGGTGTAGATCACTGACTATCTAGGCCGTTCCTTGCAATCCTATGTCTGGGGATGGTCAAAAGGTACATGGAGGTTGAACACCAACCTTTCATCTACTCACCCAGGCTTGACGTCTGTTTGAAATTTGTCTATATGAGGGGCACACCATTTTAGATTTATGTAGTGGCCAATTTATTTACATATTGCTAACAATGGCTGTGTCACTTATAAGAAAATCACCTTTTAGTAAAGCTGCCTGCTATTTCTGGTAGGCATTCATATCACCAGATCATTTCAGTTTTTAACTACAGAAGGCCCAGAGTCCAAGATGCCAGTATCCATTATGTTCCGTACTACTTGTCCAGAAGAAGTTTCATAAAGAATGTCAATACTCCAGCCTGAACCATCCCAAGCTTTGCATCCCAAGAACTGATGGAAACTTGTGCAGCTTACCCTTCATTAATATTTATTACTTACTGCTTAGTTTTAGCAAGGATGAGTGGCTTCCTTTTCTCCAGGCTTACCTCTACTTAGCTAGCTTCATCTGTCAACAAGTCTATCTGACCCCTCATACAAGTGTTTACTCTGGATCAGAACTCTTAGTTTAAAGCTTTTTGATTTTTGTTCACTCCTTCTCTACATATATGTAAGACATAAAGAAGGCTAAATGACCCAGAGACAGAGCTTGGGTCTAGGGCCTGTAAGACAGATCAGTTCTGCATCTGCCAAATCTTTGTGTGTCTGTTAGCATGAAGCCTGGAGTGCTTTAGGCTTCTTTTCTATGCTTTGTGGTCCCTGGATGTTTTCGCTAGTGTGGAGAGACTCTAGGTGAATTCTGAGGTTTTAGTTATTTGGGTTTGTGCCTTATGATCACCCACTAATTATCATTATTATTCACTCTAATTTCACTGTAGCATGCATTACATGTTTGTAGATGTGAAACTTGGCTAAGTGATGTGGTTCCAAAGTGTTAATTTAAGAAGAATATATTGAAAAATATTCTATTTCTTGTCCTATGCCTTGTATAGAAACTATATACAAGGTCTATACAAGGCACTTTGTATAGACCACAAGATGCCTTTCAAATGATCATATTTAAAAAAAAAAAACCTTCAAATAATAATTTAAAAAACATTTCTCTGAACCCTTTGTGGAGAAAGATGAACAAAAGTGAAGAAAGGCTTGAGTTATAATAGTGGTCAGGGTGCTAAGTCGTAGCCTTCCTGTAGGTACTACCTTGCTGTTGTTTTGAGATTTCTTGGTCAAGCTTCTGTCTGGTGAAGCAGAATGCAAGCAGCAGTAGGGCTTTTCACACTTCTAGCTGCCCATTAATTGATTCTTTTTAAAACATAAAAGAAATGTGTCTTACATCTTAAGAACATCACAGGTATATTGATCCCAAATGTGCCCATTATTGCCTCTTAGAAAACTCAGGGATGACTCCTTCAAAGAAGTGAATACATTGCTCCTCATAAAGCTGTCTGTCATCTTATACAACTTTCAGTATTTAAAAATGGCTTTTAGAAAGTTCATACATCTATGGTAATTGTTTTATTGTATTATTGATTTGATAATATAAAGCAGTATTTGTATAATTCCTTTTCTGCAGGTTATGTATAAATGCATGTGCATTTATTTTCTTAGGTATATCCACAATATAATTATTAATAATATATAATTAATAATTATAGGTAGCAGTCAATCTTATCATTGACTCAGTGACAGACGTATCTATTGAGTCAGAAAGCAAAAGAGATACCATAGCAAATACCATAATGCTATGAGATTATCCAGGAAGAATAATAGTTTAAACACACTCATAAAGCTTGTAATTGACACCCTATAACCAAACCTGGCAATTTAAACTTTTCAAATTCACAAATGGGAGACTCTTTCCACAGACAAGTTAACTAGAAACTATGCGGCATAATAAGATAAAAGGCCAAACTTGCCATTCATTTGAATATAAAATCAAGTAGTAGATATGAAACTACGCCTAGAGAGAAAAAAGTAGTGGGATTTTGTTCTTCATTGATTTATGGTTTGAGGACCAAATATATAATATATACACATACATAAGTGTATATGTGTGTGTGTGTGTGTGTGTGTGTGTGTGTGTGTGTATACATATACATCTTAAGTGAAAATATGCTTTATGGTCCTTAAAATTCTTATTTTGAATTTATTTTATTGCATTTTTATCTAGAAAACACAAGATCATGCTTGCATAGTTATTTGATACAGGTTTTTCAATGGTTGTTAGGAAAAGAAATAATTATTAGCACTTTCACAGAATTTCAAAATGAAGGCAAGCAGAACAGTTTTAAAATGTGGGGACACTGTGTAGGTGAGCTAATGGGAAGGAACAAACACAGGCAGAGACTGGGAAGTCAGTCTTCCCTGCTTCCATGAAGATTCCCAGGGCTTAGTTCCTTCAAAATCCCTGAAGTGTGCTCCTCAGCTCTGATCAAAGCTTGGTGGGTGCCAGCCACATTAAGGAGTGGGCACACCCAGCCCCTCAGGGTCAGGCCTGGAAGGAGCATGCAGAAACAAGCCCATCTCTGAGAATGCTGAATCTACCTGCAAGGGAAGGTTGGAACACAGGTGTTCTGCCTTGGACAACACAGAAATGGATTTTCAGGAAGCTATCGGTCTCCTCCTCTGGGAGATGCAGTGAAGATAGAAAATAGGATATGTGACCAAAAGAGTCCAGAAACTCAAGAAGTAAATAAGGCATTTCCAAAAGCCTTTGGAGGAAGATGACGAAAAACAATATAGAGTATAACAGGAGTCTCCAGCTGGGCAGGATTTAGGGGCATGTGCACCCAGACTTTGCACACAGAGAAAGTCTTGGCACTGGATGATAAAAAAGAGAAGACTTTCACCTTGATTCTAAGTAATTTTACCTAAATTCACATTATGCAGCCAATAAAGAAAGTGTACATTTATCATGAGTCATATTGAAAAACATCTCATCTCCCATTTAAGGACACTATTGTATATACAGTGTCAAGATCACAGGTATCTTTTGATAACATTTAATTTGCTAAATTATTCATATATTCATATGCAGTGTTGCATATATAGCATCTCTACCGTTACCATGTGTGTGTGTGTGTGTGTGTGTGTGTGTGTGTGTGTCTCCTATAGTGACCATGTGGTACTGCATACCCAGTAAGAACCTTATAATTAATTTTTAAAAAAGAACCTTATAATTATTCCTGTGAAAAGTAACAGGATTTAGTGTGATTTTTATGTGTACATCAACCATTTAAATTAACTACGTGCATGAGAATTCTTGTAATTGTATTGAATATGACTTGTGTGGACACCAGCCATGCAGATGATCTGCTCCCACTAATAGATTATATGCTGGAGTAAAACGTGGCTTTCTGTGGCTGTACCAGCAGCTGCAGTTCCACAGATACTTATTACTAGTTACAGTATCACCTGTTTTTTTTTTTAATTATCAAAAGAAGTTCATGCCATTGACTCATTTGTTCCCATGTTTATTATTCCCATTGAAAACTGTTAGACCTAATCCTCCCTGATTGAAAACATTTGAACCTAGAAAGGTCCGTATTTCTTAAGACATTTGTAACTATTCATCATGGATATTAAAATTACAATCATGCTGCATTGTGTGAGCCGTGGTTTCAAAAAAAAAAGTCTCTACACATATGCTGCTCAGGTGACCAATGCTAGCCAGGTTTAAAGATGCTGAATGTCCTAATATCTGGTGTTGGAAATTTTGACAAGTACTGCATTCATTCTTGAATATCGAGAATACGTTTCCGCTCATAGAGAGTAAATTTAAAATGGGGTCTTTTGTGGCAGCCCCCGTCCTGTTTGGAGTGATATAGCAGATGCTGAATGTTCACATATCAAACAAAACGCCAGCCTCCTGTAGAAAAGAGGTGTCAAAAAGTTTCTTTGTACCGTTAACGCATGTGATTATGTAGTACAAAATGCAGAGTTTGTAAAAATTTCTTGAATATACAGGCAAAAAAATGAATAATTCAAAACAAGCCTTAAGTTCTACATTCCATTGTCCCTTTATAACACAGGCAGAAGATAGCAGTGCACTCCCAATAGAGCTGAACTTGCACAAGTTACACCTCGGAAAATGCCAGATGGTCTATGGTCTACTTTTGAGAGCTGTCACATATGTAAAGATTGGAAAAAAGAAAGACAGCTGAATGAGAACAGTGCATCATTAAAGCAGGAGTGAGGGTCCCCAGGCGTTGCCTGTGTTTTAAGAAGCATTGTGTCACCCCCATATTAGCATGCTTTTTTAGAGCTATCCATGATTTGTACACAATAAGAAGAAATCTATTTGAAACCAAGTAGCTGTGGTTTAATCAGGCAGGCAGTTTCGTTTTTCATTTGAAAATAAAAGCATGTTTCCTGTTTAGTTTTAATTGCAACTTGACCATAAGATTAAAATCATACCCCTGAGAAATGATCAATGAAGCTACATTTCCTGTCTATTGAGATGACTAAGATAAAGCTTATCCAGTTTTGATTTGATGTACTGCACACATACAGCAAAATCATTCAACTAAAAAATGTTTTAGTGTTTTAAACAAAACCGAAGTGCAGAGGCAACATTTGGTTGCTTAACTGTAATTCAAAAACCTCAGAAAAATAATTAGGTGACAGTGAAATAAAATATAAAAGTGCTATCATTTAACTGCCCCAGAAATAGATATGGTTTTAAGATTGAAATGTAGATAAATCATTAAGGATGTATTAAACTAAAACTCCAGCTGTAACTCATAAGTTGTAGATTCAGTTCTGTTAGTAGAAAGAAAAAAAAAAGGTCAAATCTATCATTGTTTGGAATTTGGAGACAGGACACACTCGTCTTTTACCATTTGCCTTTTTTATTTAATGAGACTGTTTAACTATATTACATAGTAATTCTTGGGTTACCTTGGACTGGAGTATGAGAAGTCATTTTTGACTGATTGATGAGGAGTTGCCCTGCATTGGTCAACGACATTTCAACTTAACCAAGCTCTCAGATTGCTTGAATTATTAGTTTTAGAGAGGAAGTTGCTCAAACATTCCATTTATTTGGAGAGATTGCTAGAAAGTGCTCTGTAAAGAACACCAAATTCGGCATCTTTTGAAATGCATCTGCATAACTAGCTGTGGGTTCAAGGGCAGTCATTAGGATGTCATTCTGGTTGGTCTCTAAATCAAATGATTGCATGTTCCTAAGAAACTGATCTCCTGTATAAGATGCTGGGTTGTAGATATTTGTCCTGAGGTCACATGGAGCTGTTGGGTAATGCTGGTCAACACACACAAATTGTCATGATTCACTCAACTGTTCAATGACGCAGTGCCCAAAGAGTTAAATTCATTAGCCTTCTCAGTATCATGCCATTAAAATAGTCTCTCTTTCCACTTTAAACTGAAAGAGAGTTTCATTTCATACATAGACATGTGGATGGTCCTATTTGTATGTCATAGACATGTGTATGTCTGTGCATGCATCTACATACCTGGGGGTCTGCTGTTCCACTGGTTTTTGTCTATGTATGCCCAAATGACACAGTGCTAGAGCTATTGGAATTTGGTGGTACAATTTCATATCTAATTAAAGTTCTACCAACCCTCAATTTTCTTCCCTAAAATTTCTTTGGTAGTATGTGTTCCTCTTCCTTATTTTGGGATCAGCTTCTATGTATCGTTAAAAAAAAAAAAAAGCCCTAAAGAAATATTAATGGGAACTACACTAACTAAAATATGAAAGAATAATCAGACTAATAGAACGAACATACTTATGCCCACGATTTGGACACCTCCATGCTTGTCAATAATGTTTTGTCATTTTGTTGATCCCTGTAACTGTGTCCACCCATTCCTGTTGCTTTAGCTCTGGATCTTTATTAGTGTTTTCAAGGGGTGGGTTTGGGACTTTGTTTTTCTCCCTATGATGAAAAGCTAATTCTTCTCTTGTCCACTTGTGAATTGGTTACCACTAGCATTGCATATTGGAATACTATTTATTTTGTACAGTCTATTCTAAATACTTTTTTCTTCATTCTTAACCTTTCAGAACTTAGATTATTCATTCATTCGTGAGTGTGCACCACTCCACAAGTTTGTGTTCTCCTTTCTAAAACTCTGACGTTCTTTTCCTCGCTCATGTCTTTTGTTAGGACTTCTGGTATAGCGTTAACTAGGAGGAATGAGGTGGCTCCTTTGCTTGGTCCAGACTCAAATGTTAGTTTTCCTGAAGTGTTTACATTTGATTTTGGCAACTGTTCTGTACCAGACGGAACCATTTTTTTTTCCTTTAAAATGAAGTTAAAGGAATAAGCACAGAAGAGACTTCCATCCAGATTTAGAATTGCTTGGAAGAGACTATGTTTGGTTATTGTCCAGCTTTGAATGTCTGAATTCATTGTTCCCTTCATTCCAAAATGTAATTGATGAGTTCAGTATTGAGATCATGGTATTGTGTGTGTGTAGCGCTTAGGAGACCAACCAACAAGAGCAGTCTTGAATTACCTTTTCTTTAAACAGAACTTTTAATTTAAGTATTATTTTAAATTAACAAAAAAATCCTCTAATTTTTTGTCTTTGTATAGTGATGTTTTGAACCTACTTTTATTTTACTTTCTAGTCCCTCCCTCCCTCCATCCCTTCCTCCCTCCCTTTCTTCCTTCTAGAACATTCCTCTTCTTCTCTTTTCACCTTTTCCTTCTTCCTTTCTTCTATAACTCCCTGTCTCTTCAGTTTTATTATCATGGGTTAGACCTCCAGTCTCTATTTTTGAATTTGTATTTTTGAATATATCTTTTCATTATTGTAAAATAATAGCTTCTCTTGCTTAACTAGATGAACTTTTTTTTTTTTTTTTTTGGTTTTGTTTTTTTAAACTCAGCCCAACCTCAGCGCCTGCCTCGGCTGCAGACATCAACACAGGAGCCCAGCAAGGAGGAAACAGGCAAGATAAAGAATGGGGGCCACAAGAGTCTGAGCAATGGGAATGGAATTCCTCATGGAGCTAAACATGCACCCACAGATAATCACAACATTTCAGCTCCTGTTTCTCAAAAAATGCATAGAAAACTTCAGTCCAGCTTGTCTGTAAACAATGATATCCATAAGAAGAGTAAAGTACACGCTGTCTTTTCCCAAAAGACTGCTTCCTCACCAGAAGGTAAGTGTGAGATAGATGTGCATTTTTTTTAACCTCATGTAAAATTATTCAGTAGTAGTAAATTGATCCAGAAAACATGAGTAACATTCTCGCCTTTCCATCAGACAATCATAAATTTTGGTAAAATCCACTTAACTTCCTCCAATAAAAGTCCAAGATAAAAAAGGAAGATCCGGCAGCCAGCATTCTGCTTTTAGATTACCATCCTAGAGTGACTAGTCATTACTTTAAATATAACAGGTGCACTTTTTTTAAACGCCACAGTTAAAAATATGAATATACCATTTGGGGCATATCAGAGTGCCTGTATTATTTCCCTCCTTGGTGCAGTGTGTTATGCTGTGCAGTCGAGATAAGATTACCTGCTTGCATTTTTGTCTTGCAAATTCATTCTTAATATGCAAAGCTGAAATAGGAAAAAGATCATGTAATTTCCCTGGTCTTGCTGGAGAATGGACCAGGCAAGGGGTGTCTACTCTGTGAGCCATCTTCGAGCTCCCTTGCTGCCAGCACGTAGCACACATCCACTCTAGCCCCACCCAGCCCTTTTGCTCCTCTCTGATACACTTGCCAAGGCTCTCTGACCTCTGGGCAGCTAGTTATTATTTCTTTTTCAGTGCTACCTCATCTGCACCTTGCCGAGTTAAAGTCAGGTTATTACAAAATAAACCCAATGTGATGACAACCTGCAGAGTCTCCTTATATGGTTCGTTGTGCCATATTAAAGGAAACAAAAACCCAGTCTGTATAGTTCATGTTGTAAATTCCTCCCAGCCTGTGCATGGCCTTCATTCTTCCTCCTTTTCCCATCTGCAATTCTTTATCTCAAATCCTGAGCCTGCTGTATGTATTTGGTACTAATAAAACTATGTTTGTATGCATATATATGTATATAGTCACTATCTGTGTATATTCTTTTACCTTTTTGCTTTAACTGCACTGAAATCTTCAGGAAGATTCTGTGGAATGCCTCTGTAAAGTTGGTCATGCGTACTCACAGTGATAAATTGAGCTGTAAATAGGGAATTGTATTGAGAGTTACCAGTAATGAGTAGGAGAAAGGATATTACATTTTGGCTACAGGTGTCTTAAACTCAACTGAGGCAGAGTGTTAGGTTGATCAAATGATATGATAATAAATGGTCTGCATAGTTCCAGGTCAGTGACACTACTTTCCAAACTAATTAGATTGAAAAGGACATGATTGACATTTGAAAATGAGTTTGACATGTAAGCTGCATGGTCATCTCTGAAGTGTAGGTAGGCTGTTAACTAAACTGGCTCTCCAAGGAGTTGGGAAGGCAATGCAATTTTCTTTAGAGGATCTTCTGTTCGAGGTGATTGGCTGAAATAATTGAATGCAATTGAAATCTACTTGTTTTATACATGTGAATTTACTTATTATGTTCTTCAGCTCTTGTTGTCCATTTGATATTTACTTATTTTAATATTAAAAAGTGGTAACACTGGCCTATCAGCCTAACTTGAAATAGCTTGTGGAGTTTTTCAATAGTTCTTGCTTTTAATTGTGTTTGAATGTATTTGCAATGCAAGAATGCAGCTTGGGAAGAAGTAACATGGAGGAGAAAAGGAAGCAGTGTATAAATGAAACATATTCCCTCTCTCCTGTCTTTTTCTCCTCCCTTTCTTTATTTTGTCTTCAACTTCTTCTCTGCCCCCCCCCAATCTCTACTTAAGACTGACCACAAACATTTGGATACAGGGAGTCCCCTGTAGGCTGCAGTTATTACAAAATAGCATATCTTCACTTTTAGCTTGTAGAATTAAGGCAGTTGCATACTTACGATCTTTATTTGGAATATAGATTAAAATTTCATTGTCCTATTTCGTACATTCTCAAAGTTACATATCTCCATGAAATTTGCTCTTGTTTAAGGCTGTTCCTTTAATATTTGCCTCAGGATTACAGACATGCACCTCCTCCTTTGACCTCCAAGAACTTTAAAAAGTCAAATCGCATAGAGTAGTCAAGCTGTGGATACGGGACGTCTGTTTTGGAAGTTCAGTTTTACCTTGAACCTGTTGACTGTGGTGGCTTCTCTGAACCCCTCTGTACCTGCTTCCTCATTTACATTTTGATAATTGCATGTAATTCACAGAACAGTAGTGTGGCTGGGCAAAATAGGAGCCCCGATGAACAAAGCAGGTGGACAGTTTCTGGTACATAGGAGGCACTCATTACCTAGATGAGACAACACAGCCCAAAGAGTCTGATGAAGTGGCTTCCATTGGCAGTCCACCCTGTCTCAGCACTCCACACACCCAGCCCTGCTGAAGTCCAGTCCTCCCCTGAGTACAGACAATGCCTCCCAACTCTGAAAGTGTTTCCCGTATTCGGTCAGTGGAGGCCCTTCATCTTCATGATGAGTCACCGTGAATTAACTAAAGATTAGTTTTGTCAGTTGAGCCAGAAAGATGTCTCTCAAGTTGTCAATATTGTTTATCTTCAAGGTTCAATATAAAAATCACACCCAAAAAGAGAGCACATGGGCATGGATAGCTGTTTTTGAAGGCTTCAGATAATATTATCTTGTACTTTGTTGTGAGTTTGCTGCATGTAAAATAATCATACACGATGAAGGCTTAAGAAAATAAGAAACAGAAACAAAAGATTGCACACCTGTAATGTATGCAAGCATCACAAATCTGATGTCAATTGGATCCACAAAGCCAATTTTGAACAAGCTAGAGCTACATGGTAATAAGGCCCTGTCTGCCAAAAACAAACAAACAAACAAACAAACAAAAAAAAAAAGATCCCCAAACAAAGAAACAGAAGCAGTTTTTTAAAGTCTGTCCATTAAAACATTCCATTGCAATTGCTTAAAAAAACAAATTCCATCTATGTTTATTCACACAACACACCAAATCAATTCAAGACCCACTGGTCCAGCATGTAATATAGGCCTTCTGCAGCCAGGGGCAATTCTAGCAGAGCAAAACCATTTCTGCTATGGCCCTATCCTCTGGGAATCCTTAGTTTTCTCCACATTTCACGAAGAGAGGACTGTCCTGAGTGTGAGGTAGCTTAGCTATAAAAAAGGAATCCAAATCTTAAAGGCAAATCTTCTTTTAAAAGATCTAATCAAGGGGCAGGAGAGGTGGTTCGATAGTTAAGAGCATTGGGTGTTTTCAACAGTGCCCTGTAGCCTTACAGTTAAGTATGCATACATGATGTGTTGATTTATTTCATACCATGATGTCTCACTCTTCCTTGAGACTAACACAGCTCGTATATTCTTCTAAAATGTTCATTTTTTGCAGCTCAGGGAAAAAATACTTATGTGGAAAGATAGCACATTTTACTTAAAGGTTATTAAATTAGTAGATTTCTTCCTGTTTTGTATAATTAAATATTTTCATACATACTTAAATTTTCTGATTGCATCACCCAGGTGGAGAGTTTTAAGACTAAATGTGTAAGATTCTTGACCTTTGAAATAATTATAGTGTAATTTAGTATCATCTAATATTCAAATTGCCAAGGGTTTTCATTAGTTTTGAAGACACTTTTCTTAACGTAGGGATGGTAAATGCTAAAATGTCTTAGGTGTGCCAATTTTAGCTATATTTTTTATAAAAATTAGGTTTCAACAAAAATATTGTTAAAGAGGTTTTTCTTTTCTTATCAGGGATGTTTGATAATTTATTTGTATTCCACACTTGATACTATAGAGTCAGTATTTGTAAGAGGCGCACATTGAATTTCAGCATCTCACTGAACATGGCTTCTTGGAAAGACAGTATTAAAGCATTGGATATACAGCAGTAACTGGGTGTATCACAGCTTTAATCATATAGAGGTGGTGTGGCCCAAGGTTTAGAACACAGGTTATGGAGCTCCTCTACCTGGGTTTGCTCATCAGCTATACCCTTGATTTGACCGTGATGTGTCTGTCTGGGGGTGAGTTATTAGCCTGTTTGTGTTGCAGTATCTTTTCTGAAAAATGCATATGTTATTTTTGTTTGTTTGTTTTGTTTTGTTTTTTTCTCTTTCATTTTTAACATTTCTTTATCTTATTTTACTTAATTAACATTTTTTTTAATATATTTTACATACTGACCACAGTTACCCCTCCTTCTTCTCCTCCTGTTCCCTCCTCCCAACCCAGACTCCCATCTACCACTCTTCCAATCCACTCCTTCCCAGTCTCCATTCAGAAAGGAGCCGGCCTGCCATGGGCTTGAACAAAGCATGGCACATCAAGCTGAGGTAGGACAGAGCTCATCCCCTGCATCAAGATTGGGCTAGGTAATCCAGCATGGGGAACAGGTCCCAAAAGCCAGCTAAGCCCCAGCAACATGTTTTGATCTCACTGCTAGGAGCTTTACGAACAGAACAAGCTACACAACTGTCACCCACATCCAGAGGGCCTAGGTCAGTCCCAGGCAGGCTCCTTACCTGTTGGTCCCGAGTCCGTGTGCCCCCACAGAGCTCAGACCAGCTGTCTCTGTGGGTTTCTCCATCATGACCTTGACCTTCCTTGCTCGTACTATCCCTCCTCTCTTTCTTCAGGCGGACTTCCAGAGCTCAGCCCAGTGTTTGTCTGTGGATCTCTGCATCTGCTTCCATCAGTTACTGAGTAAAGGCTCTTTGCTGACAGTTAAGATAGTCATCAATCCAATTACAGTAGATGGCCAGTGCAGGCATCTACTAGGAGTCTTAGCTGGGGTCTTCCTTGTGGATTCCTGGGAGTTTCCCTAGGAATCTGGTTTCTCCCTATCCCTGAAATGCCCCGCCCCCATCATCACACCTCTTTTTTCACTGCCCCCCTCCATTCCACCCCCAGATGACCTCTGGTGCCCAGCCTGCATCCCCACACCCCATACTCCCCCTCCTGTCCCCAATTTACCCAGGAGATGTCTTCTGTTTCCCCTTCCCAGGGAAATCCATGCATCCCTCTTTGAGCCCTCTTTGTTATCTAGCCTTACTGGAACTGTGGATTGTAGGTTGGTTATCCTGTATTTTACTCCTAGTATCCACTTATGAGTGAGTACATACCATGTTTGTCTTTATGGCTCTGGGTTACCTCACTCAGAATGATTTTTTTCTGGTTCCATCCATTTGCCTGCAAATTTCATGAGCTTTTTTTTTTTTTTTTTCACAGCTGAATAATACTGTGTAAATGTACCACATTTTCCTTATCCATTCTTCTGTTGAGGGGCATCTAGGTTGTTTCCATTTTCTTAATTTTACAAATAATGCTGCTATGAACAAAGTTGAGCAAGTGTCCTTGTGGTATGATTGAGCATTCTTTCAGTATATGCCCAAGATTGGTATAGTTGTGTCTTGAGGTAGATTGATTCCTATTTTTCTGAGAAACCACCATATTGATTTCCAAAGTGGCTGTACAAGTTTGCACTTCCACTAACAGTGGAGGAATGTTGCCATTACATCCTCTCCAGCATAAGCTGTCGTCAGTGTTTTTGATCTTAATCATTCTGACAGGTGTAAGATGGTATCTCAGAGTCATTTTGATTTGCATTTCCCTGATGACTAAGGATGCTAAGCAATTCTTTAAGTGCATTTCGGCCATTCAGGATTCTTTGTTTAGGTATGTACCAAAAATTCGTCTCTTATACATACCTATGTCATAGAATTGTTATAAATACTTAATGAACCTTAGCTGCTTTGTGGTCATCATTACTTAGGTGTAGGGGGTGGGAGGCAGGAAGATATGCTTCCTGGCAAGGGTGCTAGATAGGGACTTGAAAGATAAGATAGAGTTGAGTTAGAGAGTTGACGGTAGACTGTCCTACTTTCTTTTCTGTTGATGTGATAAAATACCCTGACAAAATGCAATATAGGGGGAAAGGCTTTAGGTTAGCTCACAATTTCAACGAGAGACCATCATAGCAAGGAAGTCAAGGCAACCAGAACTTTAAAAAACACCACATCAACAATCAGTGCCAAAGAGAAATGAATGTAAGCATGCATGCACACATGCTTACTGCTCAGTCCGCTTTCTCTACAACTGTATGATTTAGAATGAAAACTCAGGGTATGTGGTTGCCATGATTACATCTACTAATGTAATCAACAAATTTGTCTCTAACAAATGCCCCTACTGGCCAATCTGATCTAAACATTTCCTCTTTAAGACTCTTCTCAGGTGATTTTATACTGTGTCAAGCTAAGAATTAAAACTATCCATCAATAGAAGGATCTAAAAGTGCAAGAAGTTTATGAATTGATATTTTCATCATGTTGTCTCAACAATTTGATCTTGTGGATGTAGCAGAGATGATGCTGAAGTGAATAGGAAAGGGTCATTGCACTGGCAGCCAAGATGTCTGTTCTGAAGATGTATCCCCATGCTGTATGACTTGCTGAAAGGCATCATTGTGTAGGCTACATTGTTTCATGTTGTATTTTCATTCCATCATTTAGAACTCCCTTGGTTATACTTGTATAGGTCTGGAGCACACACTGCAGTATGTGCGGTGGTCTTCACTTTGATTCTCTTACAGTCCTCCTGTGCTTTAGCGATGACCCATTACTGTAAGTCAAATAATAAGTGGTTTGAGACTTGTGGATTTTCAGAAGCTAACATGTTCCAGTGGAGGTGTCTGGACCGGTGGGTGGATTGAAGCCCAATCTCTGTGGTTTTGGCTTCTTCTGCTCTACTTTATACTGTTCTCTGAGATTCTGACTCTAAGATCTTGTTTTTGCATCTTTCTAGGCTCCGCTTCTTCCTTCTTTTTTGTGCATTTCTCTGGGCATTCATATTGTGACAGGTTTTCATAATATACTAGAATGTTGGGCATCCTCTTGCCAATAGCAAGTCCTCCAGGAAACTGCTGCCAACCTCATCAGTTATTATTATTATTATTATTATTATTATCCATATAGTTTTACACAACTTACACCTTCCAAAGTTTTAAAACATGGAGGAAAGTGTCCAAATTTAGGGTAAGTTACTAATTCTGAGTTTTGTAACACTTTAAAATCTTTGCTTTTCCCCATACAAAAGGCATTACCTATAATTGTAGAAGTAGTAGACTAGTATTTTAGTGTGGATGGACAATAATAAAGGTTTTGTGATATCAGCACAGTGCTATAGTTAGAGTGTCCACAGAAAGAACCACTGTAACTTGGAAAAGATACGTCTTGGCATCCTCAAAGTACTTGATTTGCCTGGATGATGTTTTGTTGGTTGTGTTCTGTTGTCTAGTGCATGTCAGAATGACACTCAGGGTGAATGCTTTAGGATTGTGTTTTCCAGTGCAGTATTTGCTGGCGCTTTGGAGAACAGGAGTTCAACTGGTTTCAGTGCTCATTCAGTACACTAAGTGGAACAACAAGTTCTCTCTCTCTCTCTCTCTCTCTCTCTCGCTCTCTCTCTCTCGCTCTCTCGCTCTCTCGCTCTCTCTCTGTCTCTCTCTCTCTGTCTCTCTCTCTCTTTGTCTCTCTGTCTCTCTCTCTCTCTCTTTGTATGTGTGTGTGTGTAAGGCAAGTCATTATTTTTTATTTGCTTGAAATATTTAGATGTTTAAGAAATTATAACATTTATCAGAAACTTTACAAGAAGTATTACTGTACAGCCAAAATAAATATCTAAATAACTTTATTTAGAGTTTAGGAAAAATAGAAAAGATTTTACAATGTTCTGAAACTTCAAAGCACATACACATACACACACACACACACACACACCCCAACACAAAGATATTGAAAATAGGCCAGGTGGCAGTGGTGCATGCCTTTAATCCCGGCACTCGGGAGTCAGAGACATGTTGATCTCTGTGAGTTCGAGGCCAGCCTAGGCTACAGAGTGAGTTCCAGGAACGGTGCCAAAGCTACACAGAGAAACTCTGTCTCAAAAAACAACAAAAAAAATATTGAAAATATGCCTCAATTCTCAGAGTTCCCCCCACCCATCCTTTGTTGTAATAATCAACATCTTTGCAGGCTATCTGGAATAGTGTTAAAAGCTGCCAGCACCATCATCGGAATTTCTGGCTTTTGGTTTTGTAGTCAATTTCTCTCAGGCAACTGATCTAACCACTGAAATTAGCTCAGCATCCACTCAGGAGATGGGTGGGGAGGAAATCAAACAATGGAGATACAGATAGATCAGCCAGGAAGCTTTAGGGGGTGGGGTGTTTGGGAGTGGAGAGCATTCAGAGCCAAGTGAAATGGAAAGAGCTGAGGAAACCTATGGCCTCATTTGCACACCACACTTTTTAGTATAATTTTTAGTACAATGTAAAAACGCTAGGTTTTGTGTGTGTGTGTGTGTGTGTGTGTGTGTGTTATCTGTTTTACTTTTTGCTTTCTTTTGTTTTGAGACCAATTTGTACTCTGCAAGCACAGTAGGTAAGTATAGGGGAAGATTTGTTCTCAGACCCAAGTTGTGCCATATGTGGACAATAGAAGCCCTGAAGATCATCGCATGGGTTCTAGATAGATGGACAGGTCTTGGTCCAAGGATAATTCTAAGTAGAAAAGCAGCAGAAGTCACATGCTCATTCTAAGCAGGACTGCCATTACTTTCCTAGTTCCAATCATTGGGGAAATGACTAGAAATTACAAAATCAAGAGGAATAGCTGAATGTAGTTGGCAGCTGATTGTGGCTGGTCTTATATTTGGTCAATCTGAATTAATTCAAGTGGAAAGTTCCAAAGCACATTTGGAAACATACTCATGACGCTTGAGAGAAAGTTTAGAATGTTTATTATTGATATTTGTTCTCACAGAGCAGATATTTGAAACTGTGAAGAGTCTGTTCTTAAGTAGAGATTTCCAAGTGAAGGTCAGGTGCCTGAGATTAGAAAGAATATGGAGGCTAGCCAGTTTGGTGCACAGGAGTGCTGGAGCTGTGGAGACAAACACACAGCAATGTCATACTTTTCTCCAGAAACAAAAATCAGATGGAAAGTAAGTCTGAGTAATGCCATACTGACAGGGCAACCTGGAAGAATTCAGAGTCAGAGAATTGGAGGACCACTTGGTAGGGAGGAAATAAGAAAGGTGAGAAGACAGACAAACTAGATAGCCTATTATCAAAAGTACAAGGAACAAAGGCTCTAAGAACATGAAGGGGACCATACCCAATTATACCAAGTTTTGTTGGCAGGTGAAGAAAGTTTATCTCTGAAATAATCCTATTGGGTTTAATAGCTTTTATATTATTTGATGGTCATCTAAGAACCATTTTCATGTAGCAGCCAGAATGATGTGGATCAATGGTATGAGGAAACACATCAGTAGAATCCTTGTAAAAAAAAAAAAAATAAAATAAAATAAAATAAAAAAAAAAACAAAAAAAAAATCAGTCCTGGCCTGAAGTATAGAACCAGGGAACTGGTTTTCTCAGGTTTGTATTCTTTTGTATTGTTTATCATTCAAGATGGTAAAGATTTGAGTATGTTCACATTTGAATAGAAAAGATTCATGAGAGAGAAAAAGATTGAAGATACAAGAAGGTAATTAGCATGCCTTTTTCACAAGCCAGCGCATAGTTTCCTTGGAGTTTAGATCTTAAGTTTAGTACACTACACTAAATGAATGTACAAACATTATCAAAGCAAGAGAATTAAGCAACTATAGAAGCATTTGATGAGTCACTGACCTCAGGAGCTCTGCTCTGTATGTGATGTATGCTTGGTTAATCTTAGAAGACTCTGAGTAACTTCCATGGAATGACATGGTATGAAGGTTTGCTGATTAAAACATCTCTCTTCTCAAGGCCCCATTCTGATTCTATTGTAAGAGTATCAATCCCATATGAATGGAAGGAATTAAAAGAATCATGATCGTGAATCTCACGTTTCTGACTTTTGTGTCTTGGTCCATAGCTTCATGGGATTTGATAGCTTATTATAACTGATGTTCACAAAGCCCTGAGTTGAATTTAATCAGCTTTTACACAAAGAATAGTTAGCAATAAAACAAGACATAAAGTGGTGAACAAATGTTTGCAGCATTAGGACATGTGTGTAGGAAAGATGAGTCAGGAAACCACTGGCAATTCAGACAAATAGAAGACAATATGTTGATGGTAATATTTGTTTAAAGATGTTGTATGACACTATGCCTGGGGAGATGTGAACAAATGTTAACTCACACCAGATTAGAAATCAATGGCAAACCAAAGTATGCATACCACCAAAGTCCAACTTAGTGAACCAGTAAGTTTCATTGAGGTTACTTATAGGTATATGTGTGAAGAAGGGTTACTTATAGGAGCAGAAATACTTCAAAATCAGCTGCATCACCAAAGCCCATCCCAGCAAGGGTGACAGCTCACAAAAGATGGAAGTTTAGAAAATATTTCATAATGCACAAACAGCTCAACAGGTTAGAGTGTCCTTTCTAGGCAGCTCAGTTTGGTCTTTGCCTTTTCCACTTAGCTCAGCTTCTTCCAGGCAGCTCAGCTTGTCTGAAAGTGTTTCTCAGCAATCCCTATAGCTTCTATGTGTTTGGGAAGGAGGGCCCTAGTGAATCTGGTCAGTTTCAGAGACTTCCTGCAGCTGTTGAGTTGTATATTTCCTGAGTTTTAGAATCTTCCTTCAAGTGTGGGTGTTATAATTTTGGAGAAACAGTTATACAATAAAAGCAAGGTGTGCTTTAGTATGGTCTGCTTTTCATTAAATTAGTTTCATAGCAGAGATTTGAAACAATTGATATTTAAACTGTAATTGTGAACTGTGATTAATTGTGATTGTGTCTCACACAGTAACTGACCATGTTCAGTTTAGTGGATTAATTTGAGAATCTTATAAAATTTATTCTTTTTCTTCTAAGATTTAAAGACAGGTAATAAAATCTTGTTAGCTCTGTGGTATTCTTGAGCTAAATAAAGAGATTAGATATATGCAGATATCTTATTTAAAAATTGAATGTTTCTAGGAACTGAACTGATGATGGGACTTAATGAACCATGGTGGCAGGTTTTAATTTTGAGACAGAATCCCTGCTGCAGGTATTGAGCAAACTGTTCTGACATGATCTGATTTAGTGATTTTAAACATTACCTTATTTGCTGAGAGTAGGTTACCAGTACAGAATGGCCAAAGAAAGGCTCTTTGTAAGAGCTCTTGCCTTGATTCAGAGGTTAAGTGGTGGGTTAGCATCAGTGTGGCATTGCTGGAGGCCATGAAATGTTGTTACTATGGATATGCACTCATCGTGGAATACACTTTGTTAAAGAACATACTTTCAGCAGAAGAGATAGAAGGATGAAGGATGACTCCCAGCATTTTGGCCAGAGGAAGAATGGAATTGCCACTAACTAATATGTGACACTAGAGATAGAAGAAACTTGGTCCTTGGGGTAAAGGCAAGTTTGATTTTGTTGGATATGGTGTGCTGTAATTTATATGACTGTTGGTTTGCGATGTGTGGAAGGATGGAGAGCTGGAGCCTGCAGTCTGAGATATTTTCAATGGGACACTGGAGTGTGGTATATATAATGGCTGAGTCATCATAGTCCACGACGAGGGGAACGGGAAATAAAGTCTAAGTGTGGGTTTTGCTATGATTCATTGGGAATAGAGTGTGTCCAAGGAACCGACATTCTTTGGACACTTTCCATATAATTCTAATATGGATTCAGGGTTAAGAACTACAAGCGAGAAAGTGCAGAAATGTCTCAAGAATAGAGCCCTGAGCCATTACTTCATTGTATAGAAGACAACAAATGGAAAAACTGGGGAAACATACAGGTTGATAGATGTCCAGCAAAAAGGAATAGAGAGCCATCTGGGAAACCAAATGAAGAAAGTGTTTTAAAATAGAATGAGTGTTTACATGTCACATGCAACTAAAAGTTCAATAAGATGAATGAGATTTACTCATGGAGGTCTTTGACCGGCAGTTGTTATCAGTTGCTCTTCTTATTGCTAAGACAAAATACATGACGAAAGCAATTAAGGAAGGGTTTATTTTGGCTCACAGTTCAAGGGTATAGGGTCTATGATGATGCATAATGATGAGGCTGAGTGAGTGAGAGGCGAGGGAATTCATGACACAGTACTGTGTTGTCAGTGCATTCTGTGTGTGTGTGTGTGTGTGTGTGTGTGTGTGTGTGTGTGTGTGTGTGAATACATATCAGATTTTGGATCATTACAATAGAATGGTTATTTTTTAGCACAAAAGTATGATGACAGGAATCTGTGGCAGTGGGCACATTGCATCTTCAGTCTGCAAGTGAAGGGATTCATGCCTGTGTTCAGCTAGGCTTCTTGTATTCAGTCCACTGTCTCCATTCACTGTCAGTCTTTTCTTTTCAGTCAAACCTTTCTGGAAACATCCTTCTAGGAACAATCAGTAGTGTGTTTTTTTAAAAATATATTTTGTCATTTAATTTAATTTTACATATCAGCCACAGATTCCCCTGTCCTCCCTCCTCCCGCCCCCCCTCTCCCCAACCCACCCTCTGTTTTCTTAATGATTGTAGATGCACTGAAGTTTTCATTTTGGACTACAGTTGTAGAAATCATGAATGCTGCTTATTTTAATTACTACAGAATTACAGTAGCTGATTGCTATCAGATTTCCTAGTATATGTACAAAGAAACACATATTTATTTTACCTTAACTTTTAATAGTATAAGTGATTTGACATCATTGATTGTCTCTAAAATTCTGTGTATTTTAATTCACATATTTAAAATTTTACCCATGGCAAATTAAAAACAAAAAGCAAACCGAGAGACAATATGGAGATACTTGCTCTTGCCCCCTTAATGGCCTAACCATTCCTTGCAATGAAATAATTTGTTTTATAACATGCATGTATTGTAAATTTGAATGAACTTTATTTTTCACACTGCAGGGAAAAAAAAAGACTTTTCAAATAGCTTTTGAGGGGATTCCCAGTAAACTGAAATGTTACTAAAGGGCATATGCAGATGGTCACCTTAAAAGTATCTATAGTAGTGGGCAGTGGTGGCACATGCCTTTAATCCCAACACTCAGGAAACAGAGGCAGATGAATCTCTGAGGTCAGCCTGGTCAACACAGCAAGTTCCAGGACAGCCTAGGCCACACCACAGAAAAACCCTGTAAACACACACACACACACACACACACACACACACACACACACACACACAAAAAAAAAAAACTCTACAGTTCTAAGTGTTACTTTAATGATTATTCCAAGCCATATTTTTACTAACACATACTCAGCAATGACAGATAATAGCAGAATGGAGAAATTGAGTATGAGACTTTTATATGATATATTTTGAGTTATTATTATTTAAATCTCTAGATAAGAACAAGAGAAAACAGAAGAAAAACTTCTAGTCAACCACAACCTGGCGACACATTTATTTTGGGCCTTTTAAGCAAATCTTCACATATGATTTCCAACTGAAGTGTAGTGAGTGTGGCCTCAGGTCCCTGAAGAGCACGGGAGAGTTGATATTGGCGTCCTTTCCTCTCCTAGAGTTCACTGAAGGGACATTGAGAAGGTGATCAGCAGCAAACGATCAAGTGGGCATGTGAGGCAATCAGAGGAGTAAGGTAGAATAATTAGAAAACAGTGTGCTTGGGGGAGTTAATCCTGCTCCACATTTGGAAGGAGAAGAAAGAGAGACAAGTAAATAGTAGTTGCTGCTTAGAAGACTGAAAACTCAAGAGTTTGGGGAAATATGAAGATAATTGAAAGAAAAGAATACAGTGGATTAACACACAGTTTTCCAGAGACATATCAAGCCTGCCTAAGTTTCTTTTGTGACTTCTCTGGGGAAATCAATCTAGAGCAAGTGGACCTCCTGGGGAATAATATCCCCATAGCATAGCATCATTTAAACTTGACACAAGAAGTTGAAGTTTATTTTTTTTTCTAATAATTATGCTCAGTGAGTGATGCGGAAATTGCATTTTGGAGTGACAAAAGAGTGGTTATTTTAGAAAGAACGTGTCACTATCTGAGGTAGATAACCCCCGGGGGCAGGTGTTTGTGAATCGTCGAGTTGTTCCACTGACACTACAAGCCAGCTTCACTGTAGGCCACTCAGGTGACTGGCATTGAGTCACCGGTACTTACCAAAGGTCAGCCTGTGTGCCAGACTCTGGAGGGAAAGTCCCCAATCTATTTTTTAATCAAGTGCTTCTTCTTTTATGTTGCTTAAAAAAGAAAAAGAAAGAGAAGCCTTTAGAAATACATCTTAGGGCAGGAGGAATGGTTCAGTGATTAAGAACACGTCCTAGCTGGGTGGTGGTGGCACACACCTTTAATCCCAGCACTCGGGAAGCAGATGCAGGCAGATCTTTCTGAGTTTGAGGCCATCCTGGTCTACAAAGCCAGTTCCAGGACAGCCAGGCCTGTTACACTTATAAACTCTGTCTCAAACAAAACAAACAAACAAAAAGAGGACACTCTTACACTCCTTGCCGAGGACGGGAGTTCAAATGCCATTGCTCATATAGGGTAGTATTCAACCATCTGTAACTCCAGCTCAAGGGTATCCAACACCTTCTGGTTTTCAAGTGCATCCTTGTATACCTGCATGCACAAGTACAAAGACATACATATACACTTAAATAAAAATAAGAACTAAATCCTAAACATATAAATCTGAAGCTTGGCTCTTGAAGCACAATTATCTGTGAAAACAAAAATCTATCACCTATTTGTCCAGCATCTAGCATCATTATCTGGGTATCTAATACCATTCATCATCCATATGCCTGTCATTCTATCTGTCTGTCATCATCATTTCTGTCATCTCTCACCTACCTATCAATCATACACTGACCTGCCCACCTACCTACCTAACACTGTCCTCCTTTATGCTTTGTGTTCCTTGTTCACATTGTCTGTCTTAGTGAAACTCCAATCTTATGTGTGATCCTGACATTACCTGGTATACCTGCTTTCTGAACCAGAAATCCATATTATACTTTCAACTTCTGACTACTCCAGGAAGTAACACTACTGAAGAAATCTTGACGACCTTAAAATTGGTCTCATTGTACTCATGTGGTCTTCAGTCGGAACAGGATTTTTAGAGTGTCTTGGCAGAGTGTGTGCCCCAAACTCATCTAACACATCATTTTTCAGTACTTGTTCTTTGGAATCCAGTGTTCCTAACAGTGAGCTAGGAAGACAGACAGACCTGTCTGCTCCCATTTTGCACAGTGGCTATCTCATTCTGTCACTTTATAGGGACAGAAAAGGCCACCAGCTTTTCCTCAAGGTCTCTCTACTCCCATCCCCTTCAGGCTCACCTAAACCTCAGTCTCAGCCTGTTACCTCTACTTCAAAGGAGGAGTTGCCTGGCTTCCTGTGTCAGCATACTTCTTGTCAGTACAGGGTTTTCTGTACACGTCTTTGCCTAGAAGTGTGTGTGTGTGTGTATGTGTGTGTGTGTGTGTGTGTGTGTGTGTGTGTGCATTTGAGCATGTGTGTTGTGTGTTATATGTGTGCATGCATGTGAGCGTGGGTGTGTTTATGATCTTTTCTGGGCTGCTCATTCTTGTACATTTCTCGTTCTGGTTCTCTAGGTAGATAGATTTCTTACCTTTGTGGCCTCTCCTTTGTCCCTTTTCAGTCACTCCCTAGCTCTCAGCTATTCACCTACATTCCTACCATATCCCTGGAATTTCTCCAGCCAGAGTACCTGACATACCTCTTCAAACATTTTTTTTTCTTTCTCTTCCTTTCATGGTTCCTCCCTTCCCTGGGTTTTCATTCTTTGTTAACTCCTATTGTGTGAGTTTTCCTGGGGAGACTTAAACAAATGTCTGTTCATTGCAGATAGGGCACCATGACAGATCAAAGGCATGATTCCATTCAAGTTACCTTGGTGAACAGTGAGTTTCATTGGGGCTGCGTACAGGACCACCAGGGAGGATTATGGGCAGCTTATAGGTGGCTACATATAGGAAGAGCCCTCCCCCAAATATTAACTGTTTATTGCCCCACCAGAGCTGTCTCATACAGTGCCTTTCAACAAGGGAATGTTAGTGAGCTTAGTCTTGTGGGGGTTTCATATGGATAATCATGGCTGCTCTGATTTTAAGACATGAACTGTCATGCCAAATTAAGTGGACAGCATTTCACAGCCACTCCACATCGCTGCTAGCTCAGCTCTTCCTCTGCTCTCCTCTCCAACACTTTTGCTGTCTTCCATCTCTTTTGTTGCCTTGTACTTTTTCCTGGGAAACTGTGCAAAGCCGTTCCCTGTAAAATCATAGCACCTTCCACACTCTACAGATCTTTCAGCTCCCCAGGCTCGAGGTCAGGCACCAGCTCCTCTGGAATATTCCCATTTGAGTATCTTCAGACTTAATGTGTCTCATGTCTATGACATGTCATACTGCAAATCAATTTTATACCAAATCTAGATTTCTTCCTTGGTGAATGGCTCCAGAGGCCAGAAAATGACATATGACTATTCTCTTTTCACTGTTTCCTCAACCAGTGTTTCGGCAAGTTCTATCATTCTAATGCCTTATATCTCTTTAAAGTCATCTGTTGGACCCCACTGATCCTATGATTGTGACTGTGTGTCCTCTGTGAGTTCTTGCTTCTGACATAGAAAATTGAAGGGTTTCTTCCTGATTAACCCAGTTCCAACCAAATTGAGCCATCGTGTTATTTGAAAACAGCATACCCTTGTTGTATTCCTTTGAATAACTTTCCCACTAGATGGAATCTTTCCTTATTTTTGTCTCAACTAGCATGCTCTTCTTCAAAGCAGAGCTCATGCATGCCTCCAATTTCCCCCGTCAACCCCATTCCCACTGCCCTCATCCTTCACAGCTCTGTCTTACAAATCTGAATTGACAGTGAATCTCCTATTCATTTCTCTTTTAAGGATAATCATAACAACTATCTTATACAATTTTGTGTTTAATGAAGATGCGTTTGTAAACCCCTTCTAGCAGTGCCTGGAAAATGCGAAGCATGTTGTGTCTGCAGCATGGCAGCCTGCTTTGCCAGTACTTCCATAGCACGATGGCTCTATCTGGACTTAGAAGTTGTCAGACTACATTGCCACTGTGCCCTCTTTAACATCGTGTTGCTGAGGTGTGTCTGTGTGCTTAGAGCAGCGTCTGTCTCATAATCCAGTGCTCAGTAGGTTTTTGTTGAATTTAACCATCAAGGCCTTGTTTCTGGGTTCCTCTGCTGAGAAAGAATTACAACAACATTTTGTCATTCATTTTTCTCCCCATTTCCTTGTATCTCGCCAGTTTCAGAAGTCTTCTCTGGCTAATATTGCCTGATGTGTATGTCCTCTATGGACAAGAAAATATAGTTTGTATGTTGACCATTGCCCAACATTTTTATGAAGCCTACATCCTCTGCCTGAAGACTCTGGTACGTCACAGTTCATGCACATTGTGGCTATCCAGTCCTCAGGCTGATTCGGAGTTTAGTCTGCTTTTATTCAGCGTTAATTAACTTTCCATTGAGCTTCACCTATGTCAGTAAGAGCAGGGACAGAGATTAGTGGGTAAGAGTCCGGGAACATGGATCAGTGCTTGCTGAACAAACGTGAGACTTGAGCTTGAGTCACTAGCACGAAAATAAAATCTGAGTGTGGTGAATGCATATACCTGTAACACCAGCACTTTAGGTGTTGGGAGAGGAGGCTCACCAGCACTTTCTGACCAGCCTGACCAGCTCAAAAACTCAAGTTCAGTGAGAGAGTCTGTCTTGAGGGTATAAAGTGGAGAGCCGCGTAACAGGATACCTGATGTCCCACTCTGGCCTCTGCATGCACTCACGGGCACCCACAGCTACACATTTGTATACGTATACACAGGACACCTCCACCTGCACATTTGTGTGCATACACAGGCACACACAGAGACACAGACACAGACACACACACACACACACACACACAAACATACACACACAGCATATTGGAGACTGGATGGAGACACAGCTCAGAGGTTAAGACTACTTTCTCCTCCAGAGGAACTGAGTTTAGTTCTGAGCACCCCCATCAGGGGCCTCTCAACCATCTGTAAGTCTAGCTCTGGGGAATCTGGCACTTTTGTCAACTTCTGTAGTACTTACACACTTGTGGCATATTCTCTCTCTCTCTCATAAATAAAAATAATCCTTTTAAAAAGAGAATTGAATATTGCAATAAGCATAATAATATCGCTCAAGACCCTGAGCTCTGTTTACACCCCTGTTCTTGTAGATAACGAGGTGCTGGGATCTCAGCACTTCAGAAGAGCTTGGCAGTTGCCACCCTTCACTGTATGCCTATCTACGGAGTCAAGCGACCTGCTCAAGGGGTCTTACACCGTTAGCGAGAGAGCTAGCCTGGAAAGCCAGTCTTAGCTCCCTATCATCACAGTCCTCCTAAATAACATGACATTTCCTAACTGTGCCACTTGGTGAGGGCAGAAGGATGATTACTCACTGACATCCTTTTGTCTCTGTGCCCCCAAGTATTTTTTTTTTCCTGTTGTGCTAAAAGCCTTGTTCAAACAAACACAGACAGCCCTCACCACCTGGAAACTTACAACATTTCCTTTACTTGTGTGAATGGCAGTAGCAAGTAATGAGCTGTGACTGAGGGAAAGCCCTGTTGGGGGTGGGGGATGGAGTGTGGAGGGGACTGGGAAGCAGCTCACTGAGAGCTTTTTTATTTTTATCTTCTCTTCCACAATTTAAAGTAATCGACACGCCTACAATAGGTCTTGTTTAGGAGGCCAGGTCCCAAGGCTTCTGCCACATTTGGGACACTTGCAAACACGTCTGTAGGTTATTTTGGCTTCAGAATTCTCAGGGTACTAAATTCAGATGGAGAAATGTATACCTTATAATTTTTGTGTCATGCTGTCTTGTTCATCAGAGGCTAGTGATCATGCCTTTGAAAAAACATCACATCACATTAATAGATGAGACAGAGTGGTGCGGAAAGACTAGCAACCATGCTTGATTCACAAATTAATTCCATAAATAATAGGATTTACCTCCTGTGCACCGCTTTGAATCATGCTTTGGTGTCTTTTCCCATGGTAACTTCTCACTCTGCCTGTCTCTTCATCTTGCCTGGTGTGTGTGTTAGACTGCTGTGACTCTTTGGTTGGGGCTTGTCCCTTCTGTCAAGGCTAGGGAACACATGATAGGCCCTCCCTAGACCAGACATCGCCTGCCTGTAGGACATAGTGCCTCCTGCTGGACAAGGTGTCCTGCCTCTGCAAGAGAGGGCCAGGCTGCAGCAACAGCCTTGCTTGGGACGTTCATGCACTGTGGATGGCAAAGGTGCCCTTTGTATTCCTGCTGAGCCCTGGGCAGGCAAGTGCCCAGAGAAGTGTGCCTGATCCCTGCCCTGTGGAATCCTTAGTCTAAGTGACTCGAGCCTTCTCTTATCCTGTTTGTGCACTTCCCTCTGCCATGGAGAGTTTGGATATAGGCAACCTGGCCAAACCCATGGGTCTCTGTAGTAGACTGATTTCACTGCCTGGTGTTAATTTACTTATTCTCATCATTACTTCATAGTTATGGTGTAATGGGCACATGGTCCTGGGGCTTTTGCCATTAAAAAAAAAAAAAACTGGTTTCTTTCAAAATATGCCTTGCAGAATTCCTAAAGCAAAGATGTAAGTGACAAGAAGCAAGCCAAAATTTTAGCTATGAAATAAATACAGTTTGGAAATAAAATTGGGGAAAATATGCATCTGGAAAGAACTTTTCCATCCTTTTTATTCAAATACTTACTTTCATTTGTTTTGTCCTATCCATAAAAGGCATTAATTATTACCACCTTGAGAAGACTGCTGGACACTGCTCCTTCAAGAAAAGCAATTCTTTCTTAATAATTACTATACTTACGTTTATTTGTGTGCCCACACGCTACCTTGGTGGAAATGACCTTTTACCTTCGGAACCATTTAGCCAGCCTTCAAACTGCTTTTTGTGATTAAAGAAAGTATTATAGATTTTCTTATCCAAAATTATACTCAGTCTTCCATTAGATATATTTCAACTGGCCAACTTAAGAACAGCACTGAATGCATTCAAGCACAGCATACTATTACCCTTTTTCTCCCTGCCTTCTAGCTTCTGAAGAAAATAGATAATGATTGAAATATGGAAAACTAGACTATTATTTTTAAATCTTCTGCTGTAGTCAGACACAGATTACTAATTTTTTGGCTAGGTTTCTGTTTCACTCTTCTGCGGTGTCTGTCTCTTAGAATTACTTTTCGGTGCTTTCTCCGCCTCTGTGTCTAAACTATGAGCAAAGTTTTCCTCCAGCCTTCTTGGATTTCAGGAGCATGGCCCCACATTGGTGTAGTACTGAGGCTGGCTGGACACAGGAGGACAGTTGTAGTCTTCCTAGAGTCAGAATTCTGACGCCACCACCACCGCCACCACCGCCTTCACCACCACCACTGCCGCCGCCGCGCCACCACGGCCGCCGCCATCATCACATCTGTCACACTGCTAGTGCTTCCTTACCAAGTGCCTGCCTGTTAATCCAGTAAACACGTGCTATCATTTCCATCTTTTAACCACGCTGCACTCAGATACTGGCTTAACTTTATATGTAAAATGTGCTAGACAAGTAACTCTGACCCAGCAAGATGGCTCAGGAGGTAAAGGTGGTTGCCTCCAAGCCTGGTGGCCCAAGTTTAATCCCCCAGGCCCCTCATGGTAAAAGGAGAGAATGATTCCAGTAAATTGTCCTCTGACCTCCATACATAATCTGGAAAACAAGAGCCTGCATTCACATAGACATTATAGATAGATACACATAATAAATGAATAATAAAAACGTAATTAATATTTTTTTTGGTTTTTTTGAGACTGGGTTTCTCTGTGTAATAGCTCTGCCTATCCTGGAACTCACTTTGTAGCCCAAGCTGGCCTCAGATTCACAGAGATCTGCCTGCCTTTGCCTCCTGAGTGCTGGGATTAAAGGCCTGCACCACCACTGCCTGGCGAAAATGTAATAATTCTTAAATACACATGTCTAATACCCAAAGCTCCATTCCTCTTCAGAGTTCTGTGTTAAACTTCTGAGAAATAATAATTCCTCCGATATGAATATTATCTTCCTAGACTGTAAAACGACGCTGTAGACAGACTTCTTGGACTAGTGCTGTAGTGGAGACCAAGTTCTGAATCAAATCTCAGAAAGTTTGGAATGCTTAGTGCATTAGCTGTGTACAATGCTGGCAAAAGAATAAAGGACAGAGAGACAAAAAAAAAACCTATAGAGCCAGGCCATGTGCCTGTACCCCACGGTAACTTCTCCCTTAGACTGGGTGCATTCCGGTATTTGGATGTCGGATAGGGAAGCTTTGGAGGAGTCCTTTGGTGGGGTGCAGGAGGACAGGCTGGTTTTTCTCTAATAGTCTTCTGAATTTGTTTAGGAAAAAGATGATAATAAAGACCATTGTTCATTTCCCCAAAGTCGACTCTGCATGGAAAATACAACTCTTCCCTGACTTTCTTTTTAAAAACCTCTTGACCTAGCTCACTTTCCTCTCCATTAGGAAAATGTTGCCTCTGTGTTCTAGTCATGGCCCAGAGCCCTAGGGACTGCCATGGGCCAGAGGGCTGTGTGTAGGCGGTGCACTCCAGGCCTGTTTACTCAGGCAGGTGGTCAGCCCAGGGCTGGGGGCCAGGTATACTGCCCAGCCCTGGTCTTGAGTCAAGCATTTGCTTACAGCTGAGCTACTGTGCCGAACGGGTAAATATGCCCCACCCACACATACCACACACACTTGAAAAACAGAACTCCCTGGAGATGCTTGTGTCTGTGCCCTACCAGCTGGATTTTTGCAAAGGCTAGACACTCAACCATCGTGGCTATGACATGGGATAATTCAAGCCTATTTCCAGCCTGCTTTTTCATTCTCTGTGAAGAAACAGCAAACATAGGGATGCAACATCTGGGAAGAGTGATGCAATATCCAGGAACGGTGATGCAACATCTGGGACCAGGAATGCCCTCAACCAGCCAGGCCCCAGCTCTGTGCGGTTTGCACCACTACTCAGCAGACGGATGGGGAACAACTCAGGGTGCTCTTTTCCTTAGATGGCAAAACTAGGGTCAGGCCTGATCTCAAACAGGCAGTTTTCTCAGTCACTAATGACGTATCTGAAGGTTCTGATCCAGCATTGCCTCCTTGGCTTGCAGAATGCTGATCCACCTCTTGTTTCTGGGCATCTGGCTTATGTGTCAGTTACCCAGAAAGGAAAGTACTTTCAAGCACTTTAAGTCATAGGAAACTTTATTACAGATTAATCAAGATAAGACGCATACAAATCTTCCTTCGCTCAAAAATGGGTTGTGGGTGATTCTGAGAATTCTCAGCTTTCTGCTAGCTCCTGTATTCCACTTCCGCTGCTGGGTGTCTTTGTTCCAAGAAATTAAGAGTACCTGTCA
>CABHPQ010175864.1:0-41890 GCA_902168405.1 Peromyscus aztecus | reverse complement strand
TTTTTTTTTGTTTGTTTGTTTGTTTGCTTGTTTTTTTTCCCCTGAGATGTAGTGTGAACTCAAGTATAGTATGTGTACCACAGAATAAATTTCATTCTGTGACTATTCGTCCAATGCTATTCCTCAAGTTACATTAATACAGACAATTTATAAATCAAAGTTCGGTTTTTTAAGCATATATGAGGGACAAATGATGTTTTCCAGGGTGGCCTGGGAATTTCATTTTCCAGAGGAGTGGGAAAACGTCTCAGTGGTAATAGTCAGATAAGTAATGACCATTACAAACTACCTTTTCTTCCTCAAGCATGGAGACAGGAAAATCTAAGTCTGGTAGGAGAAAAGGGGGGAAAACAATCAAAGGAGCTGGAGGGATGGCTCAGCAGTTCAAAGAGCACTGGCTGCTCTTCCAGAGGACCTGGGTTCAATTCCTATAACCAATTAGCAGCATACAACCCTTTTCAAATACAGGTCCAACGGATCTCACAACCTCTTCTGGCTTCCAAGGGCACCGGGTATGCATACGGTGCACAGACATATATTCAGGCCAAACACACATACACATAAATAATAAAATAATAATTAAAAAAGAAATCTAAGAACAGATATTTTAGCTGTATCATAATTCTATACATATATATTGTCATATAAAAATACACATATTTGCTAATATATTAAGTGGTGTGGCAGCAAAAACGAACTGCTAAAGTCATCACACTCATTTTCACTCAGGATGTGGGAGGTGGGCCTCCCAGGTCATCCCCACAGTACAGGTCTACTGTGATAAAAGGTTCCAATAATGGTGGACATACAGACCATTTGATGATACCAAAAAAACAAGTGTTTAGAAATAACTCAAGACACACAGAAGGGCTAAACACAGTGTGGTTCCTGCAATGTTCAAGACACTCTTTAGAAAATACATGCATGGAAATCTTCAGAGTGTGGCTTGGAAATCAGGATGGAGGTGACACAGGTTCCCCTTCAGGAGGCCATCCAATGGTATCCTGATAAAGGAAGACACAGGGATGGGGTAGGAAGATTCCATGTGGGGGCAAGCACTGGGGGGAGGCCAGAGATACTTCTGCTGCAGGCCTTGTGAAAGGATTCTGTACTTGGAGTAGAAGTACTTAGTCTGATAGGCAGTCACAAGATACTGTAGATTCCATATGCATTTCATCACTGACCTCCCACATACTAATTTTTGCTAATGCATATGAAAGTAAAGGACAGCTCTGCTGTGGGATGTTCTGTATGGCAAATGTGTTGCTAATAAAACACTGATTGTCGGTGGCTGGCAGTGACTGGCAGTGACTCCCTCTGCCTTCCTGTTCTTTTAATTCTCTCTGTTAGTCCCGCCTATACTTCCTGCCTGCCAGTCCCACAGCTGCTCAGACCCAACCAAGTAAACACAGAGACTTATATTGCTTACAAACTGTATGGCCGTGGCAGGCTTCTTGCTAACTGTCCTTATAGCTTAAATTATTCCATTTCCATAAATCTATACCTTGCCACATGGCTCGTGGCTTACTGGCATCTTCACATGCTGCTTGTCCTGGCGGTGGCTGGCAGGTGAAAGAGATTTGTCCTGACCGTGGGCCAGGCAGGAAAACTCTAGCAACACAGCTCAGCTGACCCACCTCATAGAAGAGTCCTTCTGGGAATTGCTGGAAGCACTGAGCACACACGAAGCACTGTTCATGGTACAGCTCGCCATTACTGTTCACGATCTTCTCGGCAGGTGCAAAGCCTCCCTTGCAGCGCTCACACGTGGCGCTGGCCAAGGCATTGGCCATGTTGCTAAAACACACAAAGGACAAGATGTAGATTGTTAACTGGTAATTAGGCTTAAAAGCAGATGGCATCAAGAAACAAGGAGCAAATTCCATCTGGACATAAAACTCGTATTTTATCCATAAAACCAGGTTTCACAAATACTCTTAACTTGAAACGGCCCAGGCTCATTAACTAGGCACTTGGGTTTCTACAGTTGGGTTTCTGCTTTGCTTTTATTTGACTTTAACATTTTTAGCATTCTTATAAGCAGTGTTAGATACTAAGAACACAGACCAAAGCCAACAGTTCCCTCAGCTGGTGCAGTGGGATACACCTGTAGTTCCAGCATTTAAGGAGGTAGAGGAAGGAAGGTTGCTTGAACCCAGAAGTTCAAGAACAACCTAGGGGGCTGGAGAGATGGCTCAGAGGTTAAGAGCACCGACTGCTCTTCCAGAGGTCCTGAGTTCAATTCCCAGCACCCACATGGTGGCTCACAACCATCTGTAATGAGATCTGGCACCCTCTTCTGTGTACATAATAAATAAATTTAAAAAAAAAAAGAATTCTGTTTTTAAAAAAAAAAAAAAAAAAAAAAAGAACAACCTAGGCCATATAACCACAGTGAGACTCTGTCTCAAATAATCAATGAATAAATGTTTCCCTCAAGGAACTCAGGCTTATAGCTGGTTAAGTAACTTCAATTAAAATGTGCATGAGATAACATCTTTTAAAAAAATTGTTCTTTGCTATGAATACACCTCCTTGCCTCCAGCTCCTCCAGGGTGCTCCATTCCACATCGCTCTCCCAACTTCATGTCTCCTCCTCCCCTCATAACACACTGAGTCCAATTAGTGCTGCCGTATGTGCACAGATAGGGCTCCAACCACTGGAGACGGGCAACCTACAGTGGGCCACACTGCCAAAGAAAACTGTTTCTCCCTCCCTAGGCCAATGGCTTCTTAGCTGGGGGAAAGGGGGGGGTGCTCATGAGTTCCTTCCCTCTGTGAGATAATATTTTAAAGTCAATTTCTTTCCTTTTTAAGAACAAAATCTAAACGTCATGTAACTGAACATCATACCATAACCTAAATTCAGATTATACCTTTGATGGATTCTATTGAAAGCAACTGCTTAAAACCTCTGAAAATTAGACAAGATGCCTCAGTTCTATTAAACAGTAAATAAGACAAACACTGAGTACTAACAGTATAAAATATATCTTAAAATCACAGAATTTTATGTAATAAAGATCATTTTCCAGATAGAGGTATAGGTTCAGAGGTGGACAATTAACTCAACATCACTGAACTAGCTTCTTTTTTTAAATTTTTTTTTCGAGACAGGGTTTCTCCGTGTCATTTTGGTACCTGTCCTGGATCTTGTTCTGTAGACCAGGCTGGCCTCGAACTCACTGCCTCCCAGTGCTGGGTAAAAAGGTGTGCACCACCACTGCCCGGCCTGAACTAGCTTCTTAGTTAATGAGTGACACAGGAGTAGAACCCACGTTCCCTGCTTACAGGAATCTTATCCATCACAGATCAGAACCTTATAGCAAACTCTGAAGAGCTCATGGTAGGGATGCAATCATATTTTGCAGGTCAGAAAAGTAAAGCCAGTCAGTAGCTAACACTGAGTGACTCTGACACAGGATGTAGTCAATGAGTATTCTCTGTTTTCTCTAACCACTGGTGCTTCAGAAGAAAGGCAGCATGGTTGAGGCAAAGAATTAGGTGAGGATTTCACATAAATAGTATTTTGTTTCTGAAAGTTCCAGAATGGAGAAGGTTCCCTATGCTGATTTTACAGGTTGCTTTTTTGTTTGTTTTGGCTTGTTTTTTGTTTTCAGAGGCCTCTACCATAAACAAGCCTGGCCCACTTCTGACCTCTCAGATATTTGTTTGTCTCCCCCTCACCAATGCCAGGAGACAGACAGTGTGGAGAGCCTCTAACCCCACAGCTACTTCAGCCAGCCGCCTCGCTCCTACCTCTTTCCAAGTCTGGCTGTCTCCATAGCAAAAGCGGCCATAGTTATTCTCCACCCCACCCCAACGGAGGACAACTCTACACTTCCCTTCTCCCCTCAAATGTTTCAAGGCAATTCTATGATCTAACCTGCTGTAAGAAACTGTGTTTTGAATTTCCACATTCACCATTTCAGACCAATCAAAACTCAGATTTAATTAGTAAGCTAAATATAAAATAGGAATGTCACAAAAAAAAGTAAAAAAAGTAAAAAAAAAAAAAAAAAAAAAAAAAAGAAAACTGGGGCCAGTGAGATGGCCCAGCAAGTAAGAGTGCTTATTGCCGAGCCGGAGACTTGAGTCTGAGCCCTGGAACTCACATAGTACAAGAACAAAACTGACTCCAGCAAGTTATCTTTGACCTCTGCTTGTGTGTAAACAAGACTTCCACTTTGTCATCTCAGAATTAATGCGACAAGAGAAGATCCATATAGTTCCTTCTACCCAGATCAACGGTGACAGTTTTAATGAAGTTCTGGAGAGATCTGTGCACCATTATCATTATCATTTTAAATCCTTTCAAGGATACCCCAAAGCTCAGTAATCTTTTTTGATTTTGGGTTTTTTTGTTTGATTGTTTCTCTAGACAGGGTTTCTCTGTGTAACTGCCTTGGCTGTCCTGGAATTCTCTCTCTGTAGTCCAGGCTGGCCTCAAACTCACAGAGATCTGTCTGTGATTAAAGACTGTGCCACCACCACCAGGCTAAACCTCAGTAATTTTAATGGACCTCCCCAAGAGCTGGAGAGCATTCTGAAATGTCCCGATCCACTACCCCTTAACTCAGTGGTTCTCAAGGTATGGGGTGACTGGTTCTCTGGAAGTACCTTTTCTCAGCCACATCTCTGTGCAGAAGCAGATTGTAAGGAAGGAGCTTGCATCAAGAAAAACATTAACAAAATGTGTAAAAATGTAAGGCAATGGCATTCTTTCCTCTATATTATTAATGTAATGTAATGAGTTACTTTTCACTGAACTAACAAATACAAGTTCTCATACAAGAAGTACTGGATTTCAATCCTTTTTGTTTTTTTGTTTTTTTCAAGACAGGGTTTCTCTATGTATCTCTGGCTGTTCTAGAACTTGCTCTGTAGATGAGGCTGGCCTTGAACTCACAGAAATCCACCTGTCTCTGTCTCCCAAGTGCCAGGATTAAAGGCCTGTGCCACCACCCAGCTCCTTTTTTTGGTGGTGCTGAGACAGTATAAAGAAGTCCTTGGTGGGTGGTGGTGGTGCACACCTTTATTACCAGCACTCAGGAGGCAGAGGCAGTTGGATCTTTTTTAGTTTGAGGCCAGCCTGGGCTACAGAGTGAGTTCCAGGAAAAGGTTCCAAAGCTACACAGAGAAACCCTGTCTCAAAACGCCCCCCCCCCCCAAAAAAAAGATCCTTGGATAAAAAATGCTATTACTGCTATTACCACTGACTTTTTCATATTCACTATGTTACAGACTTTATTTATGTTTGAACACTCAAGTAGAATTGGCAAAACGGGCCGAGAGATTAATGTAATATATATATTGTCACACACACACACACAAAACAAATTCTTTTAGTAACAAAGGAGGAACAGGAAACAGCAATCACTTGTCTCCCGACTAACCTCATGTTTCCCTTTCCTCTATCTTCTTGTTTGTTGGCTGACTGATTTTTATTTTATTTTTATTTTTTTTTTTGAGACAGGGTCTTATGTAGCCCAGGCTGGTCTCAAATTCCTGACCCTCCACACCTCCCAAGTGTTGGGACTGCATGCTCAGTTCCTCTCTGGCCTGACTCTCCAGTACTATTCATATTTTTTTATAGCTGACAATATTTAATACAACATATGACAGAAATTATTTTTTAAGAGACAAGTCATTACATTGGTTATAACTAATTGCTTAATTTTCCAGAAAATGTTTTTCACTAAAAAGTGTTGCTGACAAAGAAAATATGGGAGTAGGGAGAATGTACTTCTATAAAAACCCAGCCTTTAGGATAGAGTCCTGACTCGCCAGCCAAGATTGATGTTATGGACCTACCTCTACAGGCCGGCTGCTCAGGAAACCACAATCAAGCCTTCCAATTTCTCACATCTTATTTATCACTACATGTAAAACAAATTTTCTGCTCTTAAAATATAACAATGTGCAAATTCTGTTATCAAATATCTTGAGAGTTTACTAGCCACCTCAAACATTGGTTATGGAATAATTCCTCAGCAAAGTGTTTATCAATTAAAGTTTTAGTTTCATCTTTGAGAACTTTCAGAGTATATTTTTTCCTGTTACAGATCCTGATCACACAAAGTGCCAACTTCTCTCATGAAAATGTACCATTAGAAAGATGAGAGCTTTCTATTTTTCCCAGGAAGGTGGCATTTTCTTTGACATCTGTTATGTCCTCTGGTAGAAGTTTATAAGACAAGGCAATCTGTGAACCACCCCAAGCCCTCAGTACACCCTGGAAAAGCCATGCTAAATTAAAACACATTAGCTAGATCAAATGGCTAGGGAAATGCAGAGCTGAAGAGCTGGAGATTTGAAAGTCAGCATTCCGGGAGGGGAGAGACTCACAATTTCGCATAAAAATCACAAAATTCCTTGTAGACTTTGACATCACTGTGCCTGCGCTGCAGCTTGGATACAGCCCTCTCGTCTTCATTCCCATTAGCCTCGGGGACACTGTTAAGGACTGTCGGGGGGATTTCTTCATTCTCTGGGATGGTGCACGGGCGTGATCGGCCGGGGAAGGCCATTGTACAGGCTTGCGAGTTCAGAGTCCTATGATTCCGAGCAGGATACAGAGAAGAGAAACAATATCCAGGCCTCCTGTTTCCCAGCCAGGGTCACTCCCACTGTTCCCACATGCGTCACCCAGCTGCCAGGGTCGCTACTGACTTTCATGTTAAGAGCTCAGTAGCATAGCAGTCTGAATCTATTACAGCTTTCTAGAAGCTCCCAAAAACATTTCACGTGGCAGTGACACTCTGTTTCTGAGCAGTTCTCCACTTGGGTGTGCAAAGAATCTTTTGGAAAGCTTGATAAGCTCCAGCTGAGGATCTGTGAGTTCCTGAAATGACGCTCTATGTAGTCTTCTATTATCTTTGCTCTTCATATAGAAACAACTTAGTGGCCAGGTGGTAGTGGCGCACGCCTTTAATCCCAGCACTCGGGAGGCAGAGCCAGGTGGATCCTTTGTGAGTTCGAGGCCAGCCTGGTCTACAGAGCGAGATCTAGAACAGGCACCAAAGCTACAGAGAAACCCCGTCTCGAAAAAACCAAATAAGAAACAACTTGGTAGGTGCTTCAATGAATGGGTGCAATGTAAATTAGAAAGAGCTAGAGTTCAATTGTAACTCTTCTATTTCATTCCAGCTAACCCTGTAACAGGAGTCAAAGATTCTTCATGGTGTTCCTGCTATATTTAGTTCAAATGACTGTCTTGTAATTGTGTTTGTCATGATAATAACAACAACAGCAAAGTATGAAGCCACACAAAGGTTTAGGTTTCTTTCTTTTTGTTTTGAACTTTTCATTGATTCTTTGTGGATTTCACATCATGCATCCCAATCCCACTTATCTCCCTGCCCTGCTTGCTTCTGCCCTCTGTCCTTGCAACCCCCCTCCCCCCAAAACAGAATTTAAAAGTAAAACCAAAACCAACCAACCAACCAATTAATACCCCCCTCCCCCAAAATTCTCATCGTGGAAGCTGTAGTGTGGCCTAGTGAGTCCATACATCTTTACTTGTAAGTGCTCGCTGCAATGAGTCATTGGTCTGGTTCGATGCCTCTGGCTTCTGCTACAGCATCAATACTGGGCCCTCACTGAGAATCCTCTTAGATATCCTGTTGTTGCCCTGTGTCGTGGAGATCCTGGAGCTTTGGGTCTGCAGGACTGGCAACTTCACATGCTCCAGCAGTTCACAGATGAGCTCAGTACTTCTAGGCCTGGGCTGGCTTGAGGAGAACAGCCACAGCTCTAGGCCAGGGTTTAGGGGTTTTCTGTGGTTCCATTCTTTGTTCCGGTAAGCCATCCTACCCAAAGCAGGCATCCCAAGGAACTTGTGAGCAGGCATAGTGCTGGGCACCTCAGGTCATACTTGTAACAGGAGTCACGAGACCAACACACAAGCAACATACACGTGAGACCTGAGTAACAGTGAATGATGATACAGAAGAGTTAGCAAGTGTGAAATGTTTGTTAATCACAAGTAAAAAAACCAAGGCCACAAAGAGACTGAATAATAAGTAAGTGGCAGGGTCAAGACTTAAACCTAGGGACTATGCTGTCACTTCTATGAGAGAGAATGGCTCAACAGAATTACTGGGAAATAAAACAGGTGAACTCTCAATCAGTATGTGGTGGGTACAGAAAGGGACAAGAAGCAGGAAATGAGATCACATTTCCCTACTTTGAACCTATGGCTATCAGAATGATGAGGAACTCAAAGACTGTGGCCTTAGACCTGCTGAGACCCAAAGCTGCGTGCGGGATGATAGACCAGGGGACTCACTAGTTTTACATAGTAAAGAAATAGCTTTATGGTGTAAATGCCATCCTTTATCTGCTTCCTTATTGCCTTCCTTTCTATTTATCTCTATGCCCTCATTGTTGGTTTCTTTTTGTACAAGGGCAAGTAAAACAGAGGAAGGACAGAATCAGACAATCAGTTTCAGGCTGACGAGCATATGCCACTCCATCAGGTTTCTCGCTGAGAGCTTGACAGTAACATAGCTGTTCTAGTGCCACTGAGTGCAGCTACTGTGGCCACCAATCAAGCAGGACAGTGCTTTCCGCCCATAGGAATCTCTTTATTGCCCTACCTGCCTAGTTTGTTTTTTACCTGGGTAAACTGTCATTTGTGGGACTCTGTCACACGTCATGGCTGAAGGCTGGCTTTGTTTAAGTCAGTATTATGCCACTGAGATCTGTCCAGGCTGCAAACACACATGCAGTTTGCTCTTGTGTTGCTGCATAATATTCAACAGTAGTAAAGTATGTATGGTCAAACCATTCACCCACGGAAGGAGAACTGTTGAGCTGTATTCCAATTATACTTTAACTTAACAACTACTAGGAGTGGTGGTACATGCCAGTAATACTAGCACCTGGGAGGCTGAGGCAGAAGGATTGAAAACCAACATGGGGCTACATAGAGATGAAGGGCAGCCTGCACGGTAAGAGTCTATCTAAACAAAACAAAGACCAACCTTTTATTTGACAGGGCTGGGGGTGTAGCTCAGTGGTAGGTCACTTGCCTACCATGAATGAGCAAGGATTCAATCTCTTCCACTGAAAAACAAACAACAAACAAAGGTCCTCCATTCAGTTATCCCTACTTACCCCAAAAGAACTTGTGATCTGTAAAGAGATATGATGACCACACAGGCTGCACAAAGGACCTAAAACGCCCCCTTCTGACAATTCAGCCAATAAACAACCTCTCATTCCCTCCTGTAAATTCTCCTACCACCAGCCTGGAGGGAGGCAGAGCTGACACATAGCTCAGGGCCTCTGAGCTAGCAAACTGTGCAGCAAAACATCTCTTTGCAAAATCTGGATGTCATAGAATTAGCCTCTAGGCATGTCAGGTAGTCACTGTTCTGGATGTGTCACACTTATATAAGGTGGCTACAAGATCTTCTTTTATTCCAGTTTCCTCTACTGGAGGCTTCCGCTTCGTTAAAGAAGATGTCTGACAGAAGTATTAAGGCTAGAGGTTTATTTTGTTTTTAGAGATAGACTTTCACAGTCAGCTCAAATTCGCTATGCAGTGGAGGCTGGCTTTGACTCCCAATCTTTCTGCTTCTACATCCTAAAAGCTGAGATTATAGGCATGTGCAACTATGCCCAGTTTAAAGAGAACATTCTTTTGTTAGTTTTTTTCTTTTGTTTGTTTGTTTTTGACAAGGTCTCATATGCTAAACTAGGCTTGCCTCAAATTTGTTCTTCTGCCTTGGTCCAAGAATGCTGGGATTATAGGCATGTGCTAAAACACCATGCATACACACTGACTTTTACTGACATAGTAATTATTCACATCAGTGTGATGCAGCATGACATTTACACACACACACACACACACACACACACACACACACACACGAGTAAATAAATAAATACCTTTAAAGGTATTGATTTTTGTATGTGGATTTTTTTGTATTTTTCAATTTTACTAATTTGTCTATCAATATTAAAAGTGTTTTTTTGGCTGGGCGGTGGTGGCACAAGTCTTTAATCTTAGCACTTGGGAGGCAGAGACAGGCGGATCTCTGTGAGCTTGAGGTCAGCCTGTGCTACACAGTGAGATCCAGGAAAGGCTCCAAAGCTACACAGAGAAACCCTGTCTTGAAAAAAACAAAAAACAAAAAGCAAAAAAAGAAAAAAGAAAAGAAAAAAAGAAAAAAAAGTGCTTTTTTGGTGTATGTTTGTGTGTGTGTGTAGAATCTTTAGGCTTTGCTATGCATTAAATCACATTGCTACAAACAGGTAATCCAAACCTCTTTCTTATCTGCTCGTGTGTGGAGATCAGAAAACAACTTAGATAGTAGTCAGTTTTCTCCTACCACCATATGGACTCTGGGATTAAACTCTGGTCCTCAGGCTCAGCTGCAGGTGCCTTTATCTGCTGAGCCATTTCTTAAGTAGAAGTTACTTTAATATAGCTGCTTTTCTGAGCAGTGGTCTTATATGGTTTTAATCAATCAGCACAAGATTTATATGCTGTGAGGAAAATTTATGGCTGTGCCTCTTGGTTTATATTTTTCAGATCACCTTATCTGGCCCCCCCCCCCACACCCTCCCCCCACAGGGTTTCTCTTTGTAGCCCTGGCTGTTCTGGAACTCACTCCATAGACCAGGCTTGCTTCTGCCTCCCAAGTGCTGGGATTAAAGGTGTGCACTACCACTCCACTCCCAGCACTCAAAAATATTTTCATTGTGATCCAGAGAGAAAGGAGGCAAAGGTTCTGAAGAAGAAAGGGCTAGATCATCTCAGCACACATGTGTATCAATCACATTGACTTCTTATTAGGCACTAAGACCCAACCAGTTGATTCTCAGCATAAACACAAGGCAAGGAAATTCTTTGTGAGATTTTTGTTTGTTGTTGAGACAGGGTTTCACTATGTAGACGGGAAAGGCCTCAACTCACAGATACCCTCCTGCCTCTGCAGGGATTAAAGAATTAAAAGTACCAAGCAATGTTTGCTTGTTGGTCTTGGTTTTTGAGGCAGGGTCTCACTTGGCAGTCCAGGCTGGCCTAGAAGTCAAGAGTAGTCCTCTCAGCCTTCTTAGTGTTGGGATCCTAAGAGCCTCCACACACTGCTCCAAGGAAATTCTTTGTACCTTATATATCTTCTTACACTGTAATAAGAGAGCAGCAGAGGGAGGATCCAAGGGAGGCTCAGGATATGCTGTCCTCTACTGCAAAGGTGACAGTGAACAGGCTCTGGGATTCCAGGAGTGAGTAACAGCACAAATGGGTTACCCCTCCTTTAGCAGCTATTCTGGCAAGAACTATATACTCATTAAACTAATTGCTCGCATTCTTTTACTGTTCACATCACCAGGAACACACAAAACTCTTCCTATGTGCTCATGCTGCATCCTAATAAGTACATCTGTTGAATGAATAAAGAAGTGAATACAAGTCATAACCTCTGCTTCTCTGAGTATACAATGCAGGCAGGGAAACAGGACGTCAATATATATAAATCATTTTGTTGTAAGTAAGCAGAGAGCGAAGGCTCCGAGGTCAGTGCTCATTGTTCTGAATAAGGATCAGTAACCACGAGGCCAGTGAAAGGCTGGGTGGCAGTGTTCTCCACACACGGTTACGCAGAGGTCCCTTCTCATTTTAGCCAGAGCAGAGCAGAAGAAGGCTGTCAACAGAGCAACTTGAGGCCAAACAAATGTTACCGCTCAAGTTTATACCTATGTCTCTTGTTTGCTGTTTTTAACTTTCCCGACACTTACTCTCAGAATTACATTACAGACAGTCATTTTGGACTGTGATCCTAACCCTCAGAAACTTTATCCTAAACGTCCCCAAGTGAAGCTGCCACCGCCATCCCAGCAGCATCAAGTCATTAGAGTGGGAGGCTGTTTTCTCACAAATACCAAAAGCTCCCCTTTAGTGAACACAGAGTCACTTAGGTGACTTTTGTTGAAGAACTAGGGGTGTTTGAGATCCTTAAGGGTTTCTCCCAAGATGTTTAATAATCTAATTACGCTAGTCATTCACCAAAGCTAGTATGTCCATTTGGAATATCCTCTAGGACAGGTCTGAATGCAAATTTTCCTTTAAGACACTAAGAATAAACCGGGCGGTGGTGGCGCACACCTTTAATCCCAGCACTCGGGAGGCAGAGGCAGGTGGATCTTTGTGAGTTCGAGGCCAGCCTGGTCTACAGAGCGAGATCCAGAAAAGGCGCAAAGCTACACAGAGAAACTCTGTCTCGAAAAACCAAAAAGACACTAAGAATAGAGATTTCTATTCCATGAACTCAAGACCATTTGCTGGATGCCAAACTTCATCACTTACTAGAGGATGGAGTTTGGGGCCTGGCTGGGAGTCCTGGTTAGTTTTTTGTTACCTAGACAAAAGCTCGAGTCAAATGGGAAGAGGAACTTCAACTGAAAAAATGCCTCTACCAGATGGCCTGAAGGCAAGCCTGTGGAGCATTTTCTCGATTCATAAGGCATGTAGAAGGGCCCAAACAGGGTGCATGGTACCAGCTCTGGGCAGGTGGTCTTGGGTGGTATAAAAAAGCAGGCTGAGCAAGCCACGGAGAGCAAGCCAGTAAGCACCATTTTCCCACAGCCTCCGCTTCATTTCCTGCCTCCAGGTTCCTGCCTTGACTTCCTGCCCTCACACTGAAGCTGAAATAAACTCTTTCCTTCCCAATTTGCTTTTGGTCATGGTGTTTAATCACAGCAATAGAAACTTAACTAAGACACTGGGCATGCCTAATGTCTTGTTGAGACTAAACTATGCACTAGTGCACTCAAGTACAACATGAAGACAGCTGCAGAGCTTCTGATTCCACCAGTCTGCTAACTTCAAAGATACAAACAACCTACTTAGAGATGTCAGGCAAAGCATTACAGCTGTTCCCAGGAGCTTAGATACTTAAAATCTGGACTTATTCATGAGCAGAGTTGCCAAAGCAGCTTTTGGGGGTGGGAGCACTTCTGGGGATTGAATCTAGGACCTCATTAAGGCAAGGCCTTTCTACAAAGCCTAGGCTGGCCTGTTAGGCACTATGTAGCTCAGGCTAGCCTCAACCTCATGCTTTAGGCCACCAACTCAGACTAACTGGTGAGCTCCATGCTGCAGTGAGAGATCCTGTGTGTGGAACGCTGTCCTCTGAGTCTGACATGACTTGACTATTCTCTTGCACTAGCAGCAGGTGTGAATACTTCAAAAAGACCTGCAGAAGACGACTGAGCCCATTAACTTTCTGCCATAGAAGGGAAAGAGGCGCATGAAGTCTCGCCCCTCTCCTATAAGATTTATAAGCAGGTCAGGCATGGTGGTGCACACCTTAAATCCTAGCACAGAGGCAGGCAGATCTCAAAGCCAGCCCGGTCTGCATATAGTGAGTTCCAGGACAGCCAGGGTTATGAGAGACTGTGTCTCAACACACACACATGCACGCATGCACAGAGACAGACAGACACAGAGACAGATGAGAGACAGATACAAAGAGACAGAAAGTAAAAGTTTCTAAACAGGATTGTTAGGAGGAGGGCCTCCTCTCCTGCCCCCCCCCCCCCAAAATTGACAATAAACTGCTGTATTGAAAAAAAGAGATTTTTTTTCTTCAATGGTGTAGTTGTCCATAAATTGCTCATGCTTCTGCAAGTAACCCTTCAACTCTACTCTTTTAAGTAACTCTAATTAAAGTCATTATTTTACCAAGCTAGCATTTGAATGGCATCATTTCTTTGGTCTATCACTGTGCCCTATCTGGGGTAAACAGATGTTTGTTTGTCTCCTGGAGAAAGTTCACACAACAATCTGTCTCAAAAAGTCAAGGTGGGGGCTTGGCATATGGCTCATGGTTAAAGCACTTGCTAGGCAAACACTGAATTTGAAGACAGGAGTTCAGATCCCCAAACCCACATAAATGATGAGTGGTTGTGGCAGCCTGTCTGTAATTCCAGCTGCAGAATGCAGAGACGGGGATCCCCAGAGCAAGCTGGCCAGTGAGACTAGCCATATTTAAGAGCCATATGCTGGCTCAAAGAGGATAGAGGATGATGCCTAATGTCAACCTGGGGCCTCCACATACATGTTCAGCCACAAACACTTACATACTCATGTGCTCACATTCGTACACACAGGCAAAGAACATGAATAAAAGAAATACAAAACTAAGGACAACAACTTCTGAGGAATGACATCAGAGCTGGCCATTGGCCTCCACACACTTGTGCACACATGTGTACCACCCCACCATGAACATGCAAACATACCTGCACGTACACAAAAGAAATTAGATTTGTAGCGAAAATATAGCTTTTACATGTCATTATTCTTCCATTCATCCATAAAATAAAGTGTATCAGTGATATGCACAGCATTTACATTGTGTTAGGTAGCACAGTATAGAGATGATTTAAAATAGAAGACTTGTGCAAGTATCAGGTCACTCTATAAGGGGCCCAAGCAACCACAGATTTTGTTATCCCCTGGCTAGGATGGTGGAGGTGCAGAGAAGTGTTCTGGAACCAATCCCCCACCCCACTGTGACTGTAGAATGGGAGAGCTAAAAATTGCTTTATTTATTCCACAAAAGATTTATAAAATCCATCACTAAACCAAGAACTTAGCAACAAGTACCACTAGAATGAAGCTTCTTCAACTGCTACCAAGATTTCTGTGTCATACTGGAGTATTAAAATCACTAATGTGGCCACTGTAATTGAACTTGAAGTTACCATTTGGCAAAATGAACTACTTTCCCTGTAATTCTCTATTTCACTTAAGTGGAAAATTTCATCTGATTTTCCTCGGACTACTAAAAACAAAGCAACTATGACTTGTAAGTGAGACAATGGATATGGAAAATTCTTTTCCATTTCCAGGTTGTAGGGCAAATATAATATGTTTTCTTTCAAGGCAATAAGGAAGCAGATAAAGGTCAACCTGAAAAAGATGAATTTTTGGTTAATATGCCATTTTGTCTTGTCTGATAAAATTGCTTCCTAATTGTATAAGGCAAACAAAATTCATGACCATGGACAAGGGTAAAAAAGTAGTTAACACATATTTTCTTAAACTAGCTTAAACAGAATAACAATGCATGTTTTTATGTGTCTGTACTAGTGCTGTTTATTGCACTGGGGCGGTGGTTTTTTTGTTTTTTTTTGAGACAGGGTTTCTCTGTGTAGCTTTGCGTCTTTCCTGGAACTTGCTTTGGAGACCAGGCTGGCCTCGAACTCACAGAGATCTGCCTGCCTTTGCCTCCCGAGTGCTGGGATTAAAGGCGTGTGCCACCACCGCCCAGTCAGCGGTGGTGTTTTGAGACAGGGCTTCTCTGTGTAGCCAGAGCAACCTTGGAACTTGCTCTGTAGACCAGGCTGGTCTCGAACTCAAGAGATCTGCCTGCCTCTGCCTCTTGAGTGCTGGGATTAAAAGCAGGAGCCAATACCTCATGGCAACCTTATTGTATCTTAACTATGACCAGAGATAAAGTTAAAAAATCATTTAAAAACATGAAATGTTTGGATTAAAGTACCAGCTACCACCTTGCACCATTAATACTCTAATCCCAGGATGCCTGATATAAGGCTATTTACATATAATTATTACTAAGAATTGACCATGGAAATAAAACATATATAAAAAAAGGAGCTATCTTGGATGTCAGATATAGTTACATAGTACCACATACAGACCTTATGATATTTAAAGAACTATTCATAAGGAAGTGAGTGTAATGCTGTCCAATCACAGGCTAGAACTTTTCCGGAAGTAAATTAATAGATGCACACTTTGCTCTAAAACCAACAATTCAAATACAGTAAATGTAGCACCAGCAGGTGAGGCAAAAACTCTTCCTCTGGTGTCTAGAGAAGAGAGAGGCCACTCAGAGGCCACAGGCAGGATGCATAAAGAGGCTGCCAAAGGTCTGTGACACAGGACCACATGTGCCAGCTCCACAACAGCAGAAATGTTCTGCACAATCCGGCCTAAATACTGCAAATCAATACTTCTTCAGCTCCCCAATCTTAATCGTTTAACAAGTATTGAGAGCCTACTTTGGGGTCCATTTCTCATGAAGCATCTTGTTCTGAGTGAACTCTAAAAGTTTCTCAACATGACTCACACAACAAAAATCTATCCAAAAAAGATTTATGTGTGTAAAAGATACCCTAGCTAGGGAGAGTGAAGGAGAGAGCCGGAAAGAAGCTCACTCTTCACTCTCTTTCTCCATGACCCTCTCCAACATTAACATTCTGAAAACCGCGTAAAGAGAAAGTAGCAGACCCCTGCTACACACACACACACACACACCAGAGCTAACCAGTTGCCAGCCCCCAGCTACCCTCTACCCTTTCTCTACAGTGACCCATCCTCACCGTACAGGTAACCCACTATAAAAGGAGATGAGAGGAGAACTGGGAAGCTGCCAATGTGTAGTAAGAGTCATAACCACTAATGACAGCACATTGAGACATGTCATGAAATGGCAGCCTGGGGCAGCATGAACAGCCTACACATTTCATTTTGTAAGCTGGATTTGCTCTTCCTTATCACCCAACAATAATATAGTTTAGAGGAAACGTGTCGAAGAATCACTATCATTCCCCTCAGCTAGAGACTCTGCATCCCATTCAATGAGCCTGACTTCAGGAAGACTGAACACTGTGTCCTGTACCAAGTGCCTCAAAGTCGGATCGCTGAGTCTCTGTGCCCTTCACAGTGTGGAGCACCCTCTCGGTATTTCATCAATTATACTGCTAAGAGGCAGAGGGCCAACAGTCAAGGCACCGCCCTTGCTGACACCCAAATAGTTCAAGTTCTTTAGCAACATCATATTTAAGAGACAGCTCCCTTAACTACAATCACTGCAGTGAACTCCTTAGGCCCCCACACAAAGTTCCTTTCCCTGAATTTGGAGTGCTTGATTAACTTAAACAATTCTTTAATTTCCCTCAGTGGTTAGGAGGCTTTGCTCTGATTTTTCAAATATTTTTCCTGGAAAAATATCCCTCTAGGGTTTCCCTTACTTAATTCTAATCGTGATGCATTAACATGTTCTTACCCCTAAACATCTTTTTAGAAAGATACAAAGCCACATTTGAGAAAGCTCCAAATATAGGAGGAACAGTATTTTTAGCTGTGTTGACTGAGAGATGCCCAAGTTACCAGGGAAACCTTCAGTGCATTCAGGAGCTAGCTCTTTATATGGCTATGGTGACCAGCAGCTCCAGACTGCCAGGCTCGAAGGTACATTCTTATTTTAGTTCTGACTCAGCAGAGCTTTCTCATACAACTGCCAGCTACACTGGGACAGGAAGTCAGTAGGAGTTTTTATTCTTGACTAAGCTTAATATGAGGCCTACTTCACTGATAAGGAAAAAAGAAAATAATGAGATTTTCAGTACAGAAGAACAGAAGTAAAACACTTCATTCAGGTCAATGATTCTTCTGGTTAAAGCCATATACCTGTCATTTCTGGTTACTTTCTTGATGTAGAATATTCATATATACATTTTTTAATATATTGGCCAGAATACAGAGAAACTGAAAGCGTTTTTTTTTTTTTTTTTTTTTTTTTTGGCTGAAGTTGAAATGGTTCCTTCCCTTCAAGAGCTTTAAATTTTGTGATGTGCAGAGAAAGGCGAGGAATATTTTAGCTGCCATGACTCAGATTTTTATCATAAATGTGATAAAAGATGATGTGGAAAGGACATAACAAGACTCCAGGAGTCTGATGTTGACCAGATAGTGCAACTATACTGACTGCCAGTTCCCAGCTGGGGCTGTAGCCTCTCTAAGATTCTTCAAATACCCTTTGTTCTGGCCCCTGAAAGCAGGTCACATGGTTACATATGAAGGTCTTTGTTCAATTCTTTCACTCTTCTCAAGAGGAATTCTATAACCCTGGCAACTCATGTCCTTCTGGGTAGTCAAACACTGATGAAACACTGCCATCATCTTAGTCTCTAAAGCAGCACACAAGCCCTGTCAATAGAGGGCACTGGGGAGATGCTACAGGGTTTGGTTCCCTGGGCCTGCAGAGAGAGCAGTCACAGATAACCAGACTCCTACAGCATGTTTGGCTTCCCCAGTGTGCAGCTGCTGCAGGGCATGGCAGCCACCAGCATTTGCAATAGTGTGTTGGGCTCCTGTGGTACAAGGAACCAGCAGTATCCATTCCTTTGGTAGTTCTACAAGATAGAAGTAGGAGAAGGGTGTGTGTGTGGGGTGGGGTGAGGGATGGGTTTCCCCTTGGAGACTCTTACCTAAGGCCTTGGGATAGTGACTATTCTATTGTTACACCAATATCTATTAAGAGCTGGTCTGGACAAGAGAGCTGACCCTCCCCCTTATCAGCTGTAGCACTCAGGAAACAGGTCTTGCCCCTCGCCTAGGCAGCACAGCAGAGTTGCCCAGTGGTCAGAGTGAGGGTGAGTCAGTCTGGATGTTATGAGCAAAGAAGAGCTGTCCTCATTACTCATCTAACATGCGTTAGGTAGCATGAGGGGAGGAGAGATGCTCCCGCCCTGCCCCACCTCCCGCCCATCAACGCCTGAGACATGTGGAGGAGCTGGCCCTGGCTGGGGTTTAAGAGCAGAGGGTTGTCCCTACCCTTCACCAGCTGCAGTACTCTGGAGAGTTGCGCCTATCCTTCGCCTGGGCAACACAAGAGCTGGCCCTAATGGTACAGGTGTGGGAGAGCCAACCCTGAGTGCATGAAAGCAGGAGAACCAGCCCCACTCCTCACTCATTGCTGCATGAGGTGACTTAGCCTGGGCAATGCTGGAGAGCTCACCTTGGCAGTGAGGACAGGGGAGAACTGGCTGGCTGACTAACCCTACAGCTGCCCAGGCCCAGAACCAGGGTTATGACTTGGTCCACCCAAACATCCACCCCATCTATGATTTGCTGTAGCATGTGAAGGCACCTGACTGGCAGACCCAAAGCTACAGGATCTCCACAACACAGGGTAACAACAGGATATCCAGAAAGAGCCCTAATGAGGGCCCAGCATTGATAGTGTAGTAGAAACCAGAGACCTTGAACCAGAGCAATGACTCTTTGAAACGAACACTTGCAAGTAAAGGTACATGGACAAAGGGTCTACTGCATGACCCATCGTGTCACACTGCAGCTGCCATGAGGAGATTTTTAGTTTTTTCCCTTTTTTAACTGTAATTTCCCCCCCTTTTTTTTTCTCTTAAATTTTGTTTTGTTTGGAGGGGTTCAGGGGCAGAGGGAGGATGGGAAGGGATGGGGAAATGAATGGGATCAGATCAAAATGATGTAAAAGACACATAGAATTTAAAAAAAAAAAAAGACCTGGTTTAGAGAGATGGTGTGAGAAACAGTTGTTTTCTATCCAAGGTAGCTAACCTGACATGATCCCTCCCTTCTAGATGAGTAGAGGACCAGAGTTTGGTCTCCAACACCTATATCAAGCTCCAGACCCGGGGGACTCAATGCCCTTCTTGCTTCTGTGGGCACTGCACTCACAGGGTATCCATCTGCACAGATATACATAAAATAAAACTGAAGAAGTTACTCTTCTTAGACATTAAACTTTTTGAAAAGCATGCATTTTCTTACCTGATTGGACAAAGACCAACAGAGGAAGCCTGAGGTCAAAACCCCGAAGTTGAAGAGTTCTCAGACTTTTGGAGGAACTTGACTTACTTAGAAACTTAAAACAGCCAGATTTGCTGCTGAAACTAGGAAGAGGTGGGAAAAGTAGGTAGCCAAGCTAAGTACAGCCCAAAGAAACAAAGAGAGTCCTCAGAAGGACAATATAAAAGAAGACAACTGAGGAACTTGAGGTCTTCAGGGAGTTTTCTTTGCTCGCAGATGAGGAAGCACCACCACTGGAATGTACTACAGTCACCAGGACAGGATGGCAGGAAGTCAGCCCCATGCACACTATGTAAAAGACAATGGTCTAGATTATTTCTGTTACGAAATAAGCTTTTATGAGATGATATATCACACCTCATTCTCTTTTCTCCTTCTCACCGTCTATCTACCTCTCTCTGGTTCCCACAGACATACAAATTAAATCCAACAATGGGCTGGCTGAATTAACCTGAGGCTTTAAAGAGGGCAGTTGCAGAGCAGTAACAGAGCAGAATCACACCTTGTCACCATACTTCCTTTTCTCTTTTACATACAACTTAGCAGGAGACCCGGCCTGGAACAAGACAAGCCTGACTCAAGTGTCTTCCTAAGAATTCTGCTCAGTATGTTTCCTTCTGTCCATTCTGGTATAAGTCCTTGAGGATATTGCTCCTTCCTTCTATTCACAGAACTTTCTGTCCTCTGCTGCCACAGAAGTGGTGACAGCTAGCACCCAGTTCCAACCTCAACCATAAACCTGTAAGAACAGTGTACAACAGAGAATTCAGCAAACACCCAAGGAAAGAGTACTATGGAGCCCAGGCAGATTATTAATGTTTCAATTATTTTTGTAACTGAGCTATGAACACATACAGGTACCATGTGGGTTACATTTCTGTGTACACTTCTTAGCATTGCTTAAAGAATGCAAAAGAAAGCGGAGCGTGGAAGCTCACACCTGCAATCTCACCACTCAGGAGGCAGAAGAATCATTGTAGGTTCAAGGCCAGCCTCATCTACATAGTCAGTTCTAGGAAAACCATGGCTATATAGCCAGAGCAAGAATTGGTCTCAAAAAAAAAAAAACATGTGACATTAAATGTAAACCTTTTATAAATGGAACTGTTATCAGGGGTTTAGTTCAAGACAGCAAACACACTTCAATGGCCTGTGGCCCACCTGGTCCTCCTACCTGAAACTTGAATCAAGCATTAGTGAAAACAATCTTTTTTTTTTTTTTTTTTTTTTGGTGCTTTTGAGACAAGGTTTCTCTGTGTAGCTTTGGAGCCTGTCCTGGAACTCACTTTGTAGACCAAGTTGGCCTTGAACTCACAGAGATCCACCTGTCTCTGCTCCCGAGGGCTGGGATTAAAGGTGTCCACCACCACCGCCCGGCTGAAAACAATCTTTTTTACAGCAATTCACAGATAAGAAAGCAAGAATGTAATAAAAACTAACTTGGCACAAAGTCAAAAGACTATTTTGGGAAAACACAGAGAGAAGATGTATTAATTAGGGGTTCTCTTGCTGTAATAAAACAGCAAGACCAAAAGCAACTTGGGAAGGAAAAGTGTTTATTCCAGGTTACAACTCAGGCCATGCTCCATCACTGAGGGAAGTCTGGGCAGGAACCTGGAAGCAGGAGCTAAAGCAGAGGCTATGGAGGAATGTTGCTTACTGGCTTACTCCCAGGGCTTGCTCAATTTGCTTTCTTATACACCCCAGGACCCAGAGGTAGCACTATCCACAATGGGCTGGGACCTCTCATATCAATCATTAATCGATGCCACCTCAGATTTGCCTACAGTCAATCTGGTGGAGGTATTTTCTCAACTGAGGTTCCCCAGACTGTTCTAGCTTATGTCAGGATGACAATAAAACCAACCAGACAGAAAAGACAAATTTTCCAACAAGTTAGAAACTATCAACAAACCAAATTATGAACCATCGAGAATGGTTCAAATAAACTAATAAAATGGTATGGACTGAATGGAAGTGAAAATGCTATCCCATCTGTAATGATAGGTATCTATGCTGGCTACAGTTGCAGCTCAGTAGCAAAGGGACCCTGAATTTGGTCCCCAGCACTACAAAAGAAAAGTAGATAAGCTGGTTGTGGTGATATATAACTATAATCACAGCACTAACAAGGAAGGCTGAGACAAGAGGAACATGAATTTGAGGCAAACCTATGTTAAATAATGAGTTCCAGGCCAGTCAGGGCTACATAGTAAGACCTTGTCTCAAAAACAAAACAAAACAAAACAAAACAAAAAACCCACAAATGAAATCCCTCCATAAAACTAAAAACAACCAACCAAACAAACAGTAACAACAAAACCCCAGCAAAACCCCCAAACAAGTAAATGCTTTTTAAAAAGACTTTATTTATTTTGTGTGTATGACTACTGCATGTATGCCTGCATGCCAGAAGAAGGCATCAGATCCCATTATAGATGGTTGTGAGCCACCATGTAGTTGCTGAGAATTGAGCTCAGAATCTCTGGAAGAGCAGCCAGTGCTATTAACAGCTGAGCCATTTCTCCAGCCCCAAAGTAAATGATTTTAATCCCTTTAGAAGCAGTAGTCCTTTTATGGATGGCAATACTTATCCAGTATATTAGAGCAAATGACCACATGATTGTTTTCGGAGATAACCTATCCATAAATGTTCTCTGAAATACAGTAAATCATTCTGTTAAATGAAACAATCCAGAAAGGTATGCATCACATGTTTTTCCCTCATATGTGGAAAAGCCCGGATTTAAATACACACATACACACACATACACGCATGCACGCACGCACGCACGCACGCGCGCACACATGCCTGCCGCACAGGTCATTAAAACTACAAAGGAGATCAAAAGAGGGAAGGAGGGGAACCAGCCAGTGTGATAAGTGGAAGGGCAGAGGGGGAGGACAAATTAGAATAAGGTATAATGACACGTATGTATGAAAATGCCACAATGAAACCTATTTCTTCGTACATGAACTTCAAATAAAAAAAAAACTTTAAAGTTTAAATTTAATTTAAATTTTCTTAAAAGGCACAAATAAAAAAAACCCTATTGAAGGACTAAGAGTTAGGATGCTGACAAATAAGGGAAGAAGAAGGAGGAGGAGGAGGAGGAGGAGGAGGAGGAGAAATTCAAAAGGGTAAAGTGTAATTTTACATTGCTGTCATGATTACACATTTAATTCCCATGTGACAGGCAAGCCTGCTTCCTGGAATGGAGGAGGGGGGAAAATCACCTCATATACTTTATTAATCTGAGCACAAATATAAATCAGTATTGTTATGGCTCACATTGCAATGTCAGTGCCTTCTCATCCAGAAATCAATATGTCACTAACTCTGCAGGTACAGATCACCTCCAGGTACAATCTATGTACACACAGATTTATAAACTGCTCATATAAACAGACTTCAACAGGTCAAGTTCCCTTCCTTTATGCTTAGTCTTTCATTTGCATTGAGGCACCACGAGCCATTACTCACTAGTTGTATTTTGGTTCTCCAGGTGGATCTACATTCACTCTTAATCTGGAAAGACAGAAGGAAATCCGGGGCTTTCTCCAGCTCGTTCACATTACTAACTGGGTAAGGAAAGGTTTATTAGAACACACAGCGACATGCTTTCTCCCACATTCTTGCTTCTGTTGAACTAGCACTAGCAGACTTGAGAAGTTAGGGCAGATGGAATGGTCTGCAAGGCCCAAAATATGAATTATCTAAACCAAAACGTAATGGCCAAACTTTGGAACCTCCAGGCAATTTGCCACTCAATAATAGTAATTAATAACTCTGCTTAGACACTCCTACTATTTATCACTATGACAGCACAGTATATTGTAATTGTTTATCTGTTTTTGTTTTTTCCCATTATTAGATAATATGTTGAGAACATATCCCCAATTCCATGGAAGTAGAATATTTAATAAATGTTGACTGAATCAAAAGTGCCTAGACAAATGTAGAGTAAATCAGAACACTCACAACCTATAACAGCTTTTTTTACGTAGGTATTTTTTTCTGGCAAATGTCTATGAAGAACAGGTAGAAAATACTTTAAAATAATCACTCACAGGCAAAAGAAAAGACTACAGGTTTCACTTTTATGTTCAATGGTAAATTTCAACTTTTAAGATATAGTCAAGTACACTCAGAACTTCCATGTAACCAATCTTGTTTAAAAGATTGAGTGAAGGATCTCTCTCTGAACCTGTGGGTCATGCCCCATCCCCATACTCTGGAAGCCTGAAAGCCCCGCCAATCCTCCCCCTCTGTCTCTGCCATGCTCAGAGATGGGTTCCCAGTGCTTCAGAGATGCCCAGCTTGTTACATGGGAGCTAGGATCAACTCTGGTCCCCATGACTGTGCAGAGACACTTTTAACCACTCATCTCTCTCTCCAACCTCACAGTAACAAATCCCAAGCAAGGGCACAGTGTCTGTTGGTAAGAGGCCATTGTGAGCACAGACACTGTTGGCTGCAGACCTAGGTTTAAACCCCAACTGCTGAAAAATGACCAGCCCTGCATTTCTGAGTCCTCTTTTTCCCCTTCTTTGTGGAAAGGGAGAAACTTGCTACAGGATTATTGTGAAGATTCAATGAGAAAGCACCTGCTTCATCACTAGAAAACAATAAACGGCATGAAAGGCTAAGCTGGTTTTAAAAATACTGAATTTACATTTCTGTATATTATTATTTAATAATTATTTTGCATAGCAGTAGGTATTGAACCTAGGGCCTAATACATCCAAGGCCCAGATATATGTGCTACAAATAAGTGCTTGAAGTAAAAACAACTTCACAAGGAGTAAAAAAAAAAAAAAGCATTTAAAATCCTGGTGGGGTTATTAACAGAACAGAATTGCTGACAAAATAATTTCTGATCATTACAAGAACTGGTGGAGAACTGGAAACTCTGCAAACTTTATACACTATTGGTGTGAATCTGTTCTAAGCCAGTTCTGAAAAAATAAAATATACACTTAGCCAAATAATCTAGCTAATCCAAAGTGAAACAAACATACATCATTACAAGGACGCATAATACATCATTACAAGGACGCATACCCGAATTTCATTAGCAGTTTTATTTGAAATAGTCAAAGACTGGAAATAAATCCAATGTCAAATTCAAAATAAATACTATGTTCATAGTAGAAATTACAATAATAAAATGGAATCAATTATTGATAACTGCACCAAAATGAATGCATCTCAAAATAATTATGCTGAGTTCAAGTAATCAAAACAAAACAAAAACATGGGGCAAGAGAGATGATTCAGCTGGTTAAGAGCACTTGCTGCTTTTGCAGAAGACCCGGGTTCAGTTCCCAGTATGAACATGGCAGCACACAACTGTCTGTAACACTCCAGTGCTGGGGGAGCGGATGTCCTCTTTTGGCTTCTGAGGGCACCAGGCATGCATGTTGTGCACAGATATACATGCAGGCAAAACACTCAAACACATACAATAAAAATTTAAAAACAAAGAATATAAAATTCTAAAAACTGCCACTAATCCAGTGACAAAAACTGGATTAAGGTTGACTAGGCATCCAGGAAAGGAGAGGGAGATGGGGAAGAACTATAAAAAGATGTGAGGATGAGGAATACACTGTGGACTGCATTGATGTGTCATTGTATATATTTATCAATATTGATCAAACTGGACAAGAGACTTATGTACTTTACTGAGATTCAATATAATGACTTTTTAAAAAAAGCGTGGTAGAATGACCTTTACTCCTATCTAATACTGGATGAGCTCATTGCTGTGGGCTGAACTGTGTCCCCATAAAATGTCATGTATGCTGTTCTCTGTTAACTTTACATGTCATAGGGTGGTGGTGGTTCACATCTATAACTCAGCACTTGAGAGGCCTGGATAAAAGACTGCTGTAAGTTAGAGTCCAGCCTACACTACATAGTGAGATCTAAGACAGTTGGGAACACATAGTGTTTTGAGACAACAAGATCTTGTCTCAAAAAATTTACAAACAAAAAAATAGCCTTCACATATTCACTGTGCCCATAAACTATAGGAATATGAATTTCAAATATGCGTTTTGATTCAAGCAGAGTTCTGACATATTACTGATGTTATGTATGCATAAAGCTAAATGGCAGGTGGTAGGAATGAGTAGGGCAGAAGCATAATTACAGGAAAGACCTGAGATCATCTCAGCAACAGGCCAGGTGAGGACTTCTGGAACGGGCCAGATATGGAACTTTCGTCTTTGTGGGCCATGCCAATCTGTATCATGATGCAACTGCCACTTCAACACAAAACCACCACAGATAACACGCAGAAACAAGCATGGCTGTGTCCCAGTAAAACTATATACAGATATTGGAATATGAATTTCATGTTGTTTTTACATGAAGAACTGTTCTTTTTATTAATTTTTTTAATCATTAGAAATATAAAATACTGCTATGTTTGTAGGGCTTATAAAATTAGGCAGTGGGTCAGTTTGGTCTGAGGGTCATAGTTCACTAACACACTAAAATATGGGTTGTTGTTTTTTGTTGTTGTTGTTTTTTGAGACAGGTTTCTTTGTGTAGTTTTGTTGCCTGTCCTGGATCTTGCTCTGTAGACCATGCTGGCCTTGAACTCACAGAGATCTGTCTGGCTCTGCCTCCTGAGTGCTGGGATTAAAGGCGTGCGCCACCACTGCCTGGCCCTAAAAATATGTTTTAAAGTAGGTACCAAAACATTTAATTTTGATTTGTCCCTAAATCAGTTAGTTATTTACTCATCTCTTACATTTGAGGGAAAGTAGATGTGACTTTGAATATTTTAAAAACATTTGCTCAGATGTGTTGATCATTTAGGTTTCCTAAAAGCAAACATAAAAAGTTTGCATAGAAAAATAATCTAGAGGAAATAACAGCTAAGAAAATAGATATACATAGGGATATTGTAAATGTTATTCGAGGACAATTTTTTTTTCTGGGAAAAAGAGGTCAATGCTCTCAAATTCAGAATGACTTATACGCTTCCTGAATCTTCAGGGCTCAAATATAGTTAGGAACATTCCAGGTACAAAGTGGGCATAAAATAGCTTTCAGGTGCTGGGTGTAGTGGTGCACACCTTCAATTCTAGCACTCAGAAGGCCGAGGCAAGCAGATCTAGGTGTTCTAGGCCATCCTAGTCTACTGAGTAAGTTCCAGGCCAGCCAAGGCTACATAGTGACACTCTCTCAAAAAACACAACAAAACAAACAAATAGGAACTTTTAGGTCATTTTTAATATATTAAAACAAAAATCCATAAAGCCAAATGTTATGTCACCCTTTAAATGTCTTTTATAAACAATTTCAAGTTTAAAGCTACAATTATTTTCATGTGTGTTATAGAATCCCTCAAAACTTTGTATTTTAAATTTCAGATCAGTCTTTTATTTAAAGTTAAAAGAAAAATGTTTTCTGGCAGTGGTCTTGGTCCTTTCTGGTCTAGAAAAGGAGCATGGTAGCAGAAAGTTAAAAGTACCAATGGACTTTGTGCGATAGTGAGATAACACAAAGACACTGGATATTTCATGTACTGAAACAAGCACTGCTCATAGGGAAAACATCTGTTGATCCTATGCCAAAAGATGTTCCCTGTCTTAGTCATCCCTGAACCTTCATTTGGCACACAGTAGGTACTCAAAGTTAGATAATGATGTCTTAACCTCATGACCCTGTTATCGCTCTGTACTATTCCCAAGATAATGTTTGCCTCATAGAGATGGCAAATGATATACACTGTTGGTAGTTACTTTTATCCACATTTAGAAGAACTGATGTACTGAAACTTGGGGTCACCCAACTTCTAATTCATTACTCTCCTTAGCTAAGAAAGCTGTGTTAGTACTAAAATATGACTAGAGGGAAAATCCTACCTCTTTAAACTGATTTTACAAGTCCATGGGAAAACTGAAAATTATCTACTTTTTCTGTTTTAACTGCATTGTAAATATGGAAAGTAATTCTCCAGTTATTAGGAGACAAAACACAAACCACTGTTGTTACCACTGAGAAATTATACCACCAGAATGGGTTGAAAAAAAATATTTTCTTTAATTCATTGGAACAAACAGCACTTAACAATTACTTCTTTTCCTTTAAAATTCCAGGGGATAAAAAAAAAATCTAGTTTTAAAGATCACTGTAACTATATAAAGAAACTACCTCTTAGGGCATGTAAGTAATTTTATTCATGAGTACTTTAGGTCTGAAAATAAGTATAAGAGGGTTACTTTAACATAGGTTACAGATCTTAATTTTTTTAAATAAGAAATTTTAAGAGTCTCCAATCTGAAATTAAACCTTCACTCTTGAATTATGAGTGTACAAATCTGGACTGGTGGCATGGCTCACTGACGGAGCACTTGCCTAGCAAGGGTGAAGCCTGGGTTGGACTGCCCCTCTCAAAGGGAGAGATCACAAGCGAAATGTATAACATTTCAAACTCTGAAGCCTTTCAATTGTTTAGCCTGGTGAATTCCAAGTTAATACAGTAAATGTTGTAAGAATGAAAGCATGAACACCAGCTAACATCAACGACAGTTCTTCAGTGCCAAATATGCTCGTCCAAAATTGGTGGAAGTCAGTGATTTTCAAGTAAGTGCCTCTCTCTGAAAGTACAGGTCCTGTGATACAGCTGGCCACAATAAAACACAAATCTGGAGACTTCTTAAAGCTTGTCAATTGTTTCCTGTCAGGAGAGACTATCTATAAGGTATATATAGACAGATAGCACTCTGCCATCTAATCAGAATATACATGAGTTCAAAAACAAACTAAAGCTTAGATACAGCAAATTCTTTTTCCAAACGCTTCTCTTTACTGCACTTTCTGTCAGCAGGAAAACAGGAACACTTTCTATCCAAGACAAAGAAACTCCAAATCCTCTTTCACAGTAATACAGGGGGGCCTTAATACTCTAGAGACTTTCAGAACATCAAATCTAAAAGAACCTTTTAGCAGTTACAGCAAAAAACTACAATCATGCTGGTTTTTGAGAAATTAACTCAAAACCTAAAACAACTTATCTTTCGTTAATTGGTCTCCAGATGTTTGAGGTCCTTCATTCCTAAATTAGGTTCAGCAGTTCCACAACATTCCTTTGTTACAGCACTTCAATAATAAAGAATCCCAGGAACCCCTCCCAGCCCCCACATCAAACACTACACACTACCTGCCACATACTCCATGTCAAATTTCTCACAGAAATCTGTTCTAATATACCCAAACAGCTACCTCTAACCCACAGGGAAAGTCAGGTTCCTTCCTGCTGAAAAGCTACTCTGGATGCTTCTAAAGATGCACCAGCAGCCCAGGTGTGGAGATGAGCTGGAGGGTACAGGCTTGTGTGGACATGGAGAGTGGGAAAGGACTCCCGCGCTCAAAGAGGCTCCTTCCCAAAGAACACTGCATCTATTAGGGTGCAAATCCCTGCTACCATCCTCAGGAACCTTGACCCTTGGGCAACCCTGACCGCACTCACCTCAGCTCTTCCTCAGGGAGCCCATTTACTCTTAGACTGTCAGGACGCTCTCGCCTTCGCCGGTAGAGGCCTGACTGTGACAGCTCCTTAAGCTGTAATGCAGTCATGGTTTTCTCTGCACAGCAATTAAGGATACTCTGGAGCGCCTATGCTGGGCGAGTGGGGCCAGCTCAGAAAGGCAGTGTCCTCTGCGGAGGACCTCAGCACACCTGACTCCGGGTTAGAAAGCTCCAGGCAAAGCAGGCCAGGCCAGTCGGCTGAAACAGCTTCCTGTTTCTTTGGTACACACCCTCCCCAGCAAGACATGACTTGCCTTATCTCTGTACCTAGGGAAGGGGGAGTCAGTGACCCACATGGCCCACGTGGTCACCAATAAGAAAAGTTTTACAAATAATCACATCAATTCCTTTATAAAATCTCTCCCAGATTTTCCAAATTAAAGTTGGGAAAAAAAGATCTAGCAAAGTAATGCTTAAAGAAGGGTCCAGCCCTGTTTTATTTGCCAGGAAATCCATTAACATTTCACAGACAGCTGTCAGTATAGAGAAGTGCCTGGTCATCAGTAGCTCTTTGGGACATTTTCCCTAAAGAAAAAAAAAAAAAGGGGGGGCAAACTCCAAAAGGAACAGTGCAGTTCCTTCCTCTCTCACCACTCGAAATACCCCTTAGAAGAGACGTGTCTGGTCCACCCCCTCCCCTTAAATATTACTGAAAAATTCATTCATGGGAGGAAGAGAGCTTCTTCTGCTAACTTCTGTTAATGACTTTCTGTTTCTGTGCCTACTCTCTGAATAGCCACAACTTCCACAGTCACCTCTGCTAGGTAACACTTATCTCAGGTCGTCAGCCTGCAGGTGCCAATATTTATCTATGTAGCTGATCTTGGAAAGTAAGGTGAAGGGGTGCAGATGACAAGGACATGGAAATGCTGTGTCACTTGCTCCAATGTTAGCAGTACACCAGGCAGGGCGCCACCCACCAGGCCAATCAAGTCCCTCTCAGGACCAACACCACGGCACAAATACAGGCTGGCTGCTGGCTAGTTCTCAGCCAAAAGCTTGATTCATGGGTCTAGTAATTTTTCTTTGGGCAATTTGTACCTTTCTTTTGCTGTTAGACTCCTCTCAACAAGAGCACAGAAAAAGGGCTGGAGAGTATAATTCATTGGAGAGTGTATTCTTAGCCCTAGGTTCAATACCAAACACCACCCAAAAAGAAAGATGTATTTCTACAGCATGTAACCAGTAGCTTTACTTTTCAGAGTTTTTTTTTTTTTTTAAACTGATGCCACATGTTGACAAGGAAACAGAGCTTGGTGATTACTGAAATTTACTTGCACAGGAAACAGAACTGTGTGGGATGGATCCTGTACCGATGAGTCTGTGGTTAAAAGGATGTGAAGACAGTAACAAAAAAAAACGTTCCAAGCCCTGTAACAAACAAGCTATGACAACTGTTGCCCTCTGACTTTTCAAATGGCTGAGCTGACAAGTAGGAATTTTAGTAAATGAATGTTTATGCTCCAATGAAATTGCTACAAGGAATAAAATTAAATTCTGAGCCTTTGCTGCTTTTTTTTTGAGGCGGGGAGGGGAGTTGGAGACAGGGGTTTCTCTGTGTAACAACCCTGGCTGCCCTGGAACTTGTTTTGTAGAGCAGGCTTGCCTTGAACTCAGAGATCTGTCCTCCTCTGCCTCTGGGATTAAAGGCATGTGCCACCACCACCTGGCTGCTGAAGGCTCTTTAAACCACTGTCTTCATGAAGACAGACAGATGAGGGAGGGAGGGAGGGAGGAAAGGAGGAGAGGAGGGGAAGGGAGGGGCTTTACCTTCTCCTTCACCCCTGAAGATGCAGAGCTAGGTAAGAATACACAGGCACCAACAGGGACTCCAAAACTTTGAAAGAAAATTTCACAAACTTCTGCAAAATACACTATCGACCAGCATTTAGCCTGCAGCTAAGCACTGGCCCCACACCACTACCAGGTGGGAGCGTATACCCAGTACACAGCAGAGTGGTATGGGGGACAGAAGAGCTTGGATTTATTTTTTTATTTTTGTTGTTGCTTTGTTTCTGGAGACAAGGTCTTACTATGTTAGCCTTGCTGGCTTAGAACTTGCTATACAGACCAGGCTGGCTTTAAACTCATAGAGACCTGCCTGCCTCTGCCTCCCACAGGTAGGAATTAAAGTGTACACCACTATGCCCAGCCCCCTTTTTATTTATTGAGATAGGGTCTCCTGTATCTTACACTGGCCCTGAACTCACTAGGTAGATGCATTTGAATGCATTATCCTCCCATCTCTATCCTCAGGTGGATTACGGGGTGTTCCAACTACTCCTAGTTCCCTGGTTTACACAATGCTGGGATGGATTTTTGAATGTTAAGCAAGCATCTTACCAGCCTCAGTCAGCCCTCAGACCTCAGCTCTACATCCCCAGATCCCAGTTCTTTTTATTCTTCAAATACACTTTTCCATAGAAAAATAGTTACCAACTGTGTCTAATTTTTCTGTTCAGATGTAGTTCAAAAGTCTTCGGTTTCAAACAACTGTCTTTGCATAATTTTTACAGTACAGAGAGGCCAAGACAAGTGCTTTTCCCTACATGACTCTAAATAGAAATCTTTCCATTTCTGCATTCTTAAGATTTTGACTGCCAGTTCAGCCTTACATTCAGTGCAGGATTTGTATCACTGGTTTCCATGTGGCCTCACTACTGCATAATATCCATAACTGGAGACTTTGCCTATCCTTGGACACTTGGAGTAGTGATTGTTTCATAAAATTCCTAGGTCTCGCCTATTCCTAGTGGTTACAAAGAACAATGGTACCCAAGTTGTTGCGGCTACATTTTCCAGCCTGCCTCTGTTCTGTGCAGCCGGTAGTTGTATAAGCCGCATTACAACTTTCCACACCATTCTGTCCTTTCTAGCCTGTTGGGTTCTTGTTGATTCTGGCATGAAATAGCAATCTGCTCCAATTTAATATCAACTGCAAAGCTGATAATTTCTTTTGTAAGTTTAAACTCCTTACTGAAATGATTAAATACTAAGTTCTACTGAGTGCTTTGCAAGATCTTTCTCCTCTCAGGCTAACAACTACCTAACAGTTTTTTCTATTTTCTGGGAGTCAGGGACCTTTTGTGATTCTGATAAAGTTAATGATTCTCTCACAGAAAATGCATGTGAACACTACATTTTACAACAGTGTTACAAAACTAACAGACCCTCTTTAAAGCCCACATATAATTCTTCAGCTCTTCCCTGAGCACATTTGTTTTTCCCTTTTCTGAACACCTCCAACTCAGTGTGGGTATTCTAAGCTTCACTGTGTGTGCTCATCTGGATCTATCTGCTCAGCCATAGGCTATGTACTGTTTGGGAAAGTTCCTCTTGTCTCTTCTAAATTTCTCTCAGCCACCAACCTTCTAATCTATTCAACTATCTTTTAAAATGCAGGTCGATTACTTATTGACCCTTCTTAAAAACCTTCCATGGCTCCACTGCCTTTATAACAGTATAAACAAAGAGAACAACGGGGTGTGCCATCTGGTGCCAGCACAGCCTGCCCCAGCTCTTAGGCACCTAGCCTTCTGGATTCCAGGCAATTCTAGGACAGAATAGTCTCATTTCCTGGTTTCTGCCAATGCAGCCTATAAGTCTAGAAGAAGGATTCTTGCAGAGTTTGCTCTTAGTCACCCCACTATGTCTTGGGCAAAGGCAGGATGCCTTTCTAGACCTCATGGGCCAGTCAATCCCCTTTGTTCTACGGACTCCTGTGTTCCCCTCTGTGATCAAAACAACATAGTCTCATGACTGGCTATTTAGTCGTTTTCTTGAGACAGTCGTTTTCTTACATCATGCTATATAGCTCAGGCAGTTCTCAAACTCATGGCAGCCTGCTTGTCTCCTTAGAGTTTTGAAGGTTTTGCTCTTAACATTCCACATTATCTAAGTGGAATTTAAATTTTTCATTTATTTTTTAGTTCATGTGCATGAGTGTTTTGCCTGCATGTATATATATTTACCACATTCATGCCTGTGCTTATGGAGACCAGAACAAGGTATCCTATCCCCTGGAACTGGAGTTAGAGGTGGTTTAAACCATCCTGTGGGTGTTGGGAACTAAACTTGGGTACTCTGTTAAGAGCTCTTAGCCAAACCATTGTTCTAGCCCCTCTGAATGAGATTTTAAAGACATACTAATTATTCTATAGTTTTAGAATGTACTTCATGAAATTTCAGAGCTTATAAAAACTAGATTTGAAGAGAGCCTTCCACAAGTATAAATACTTATGGGTAAGACTAAAACTTAGCCTAAATGTTCATCTAAACTTGTCAGAGCACAGTGTTCAGCAGCCTGTTATAAGTCATTGCTTCAGGCACAGGAGGGTAAGGAAGCCTAACTGAACCTCAACTACTAAAGTTGGTCATTAGTGTTACTGAGTCATCTAGCTCTTCTCATTATAGTTACTAAGAGCTACAAAACTGCCTCCATGCAGAATCATAATTAACCAAGGCTCATTACCAGTATCTTTTATGCTAGGTCCAGAAGGCCTATAAACTGGATGAACAGCTGTGCAATTTCAGGCCACTGACTTCCATATGTGATACGCAACAAGAGAAGAATTTTGTTTCATAACTAACTTTGGATTTGAAGAAAAAAGAGCCTTTTTTAGGTTGCGTTTTGTCTCACGGATAATAATTTACAGGGAAAAAATACACTGAGAGCTGGAGAGATGGCACTTACTGCTCTTGCAGAGGACCATTCCCAGTTACCTCTCTGTCTCCTGCTTACAGATCAAATGTGAGCTCTCAGCTGGTCCTGCCGCCATGCCTTTGCTCTGCCATCATGGACACAATGACCTCTGAAACCAGAAGCCCAATGAAACACTTTCCTTTATAAGTTGCCTTGGTTATGGTGTTTTAGCACAGCAACAGGAAAGTAATAAGACATCCCTTACCCCACACATGTGCTACGGCATGCACATACAGAGACTTTCACACATAGTCAAAACTAACAGTTCACATGAAATTGACTGAGTCAGAAACATGGCAATTTCTCTTAAAATCAATAACATGGGATAATTTACATTAATAAATATTCTCAAGAGCAAGATTTCTTGATAAATTTTCAAATAGTTCAGAATAAAATTCTAGGTTATCAAGCTAATTACACACTATTATTTGTTTATTTCATTCATCATTATTATTATTATTGGAAACAGCTCTGGCAGTCTTGGAACTTGACTATGTAGACCGGGCTGGCTTTGAACTCACAAAGATCTGGCTGCCTCGGCCTCCCAAGTACTAGAATTAAAGCATGTTCCAGCATACCCAGCTGCAACAACAAACTTTAAACTTTGATTTATCAGTGTGTGAATGTGTGGTGTGTTGCAGGTATGGATTCAGAGGACAACTCTACAGAGCTGGTTTTCTCCTCCTACTTTCACAGGGGTTCTAGGTATTGAAATGTCACCAGACCACTATGCCAAGTAAGTACCTTTAGCCAGTGAGCCATCTCATCTGGCTTCTAATCACAGATGTTTTTAAAGGAATCAAGAACACAAGATGGGTTGAGTGGAAAGGTCCTGGAGAGAGCAGGTGACATTAAGATGATAGTTTCACTTCTGGAAACTTACTTGTTGTGGTTGTCCTGTAAGTACACAGGAAGTCATTTTGTTCTGGTGAAAACAGGTTAGGGTTAAAAGGAATGTTGGAGTTAAAATGATGAAGAAGGGAAGTAAAAGGGCTTGTAGCTGGGTAACAGATAGCCAAACTGACCGGGTAAGGGAAGGACAAGGCTCTGGGGAAAAAGAAGCCACTACTGGCCTGGCAAGTTGGATCCTACTCCCACAAAACTCACCCCCTCACTGAGGAACAAGTACAAGATATCACTGTTTTTTCATATATAGCTGCTTCCAATGCAGCTAACTGAAACAGACTTATCATAGATAAGAACAGCCAGCCAGGACAAGGGACTTAGATATGAGGAAACTAAGAAAGACTGTAGCTACATCATGGTAGCCATGATAAAGGAGCTAGCTTCCCATTATAGTAAACCTACAGATGTTCATGGAAACATGAGAACAGAGAAAGCCCAGTCTAATTAATAGCTGACAGACCCTGCCAAGGTCAGAGACCAACAACATTTGTATGCTGGCATGACCAGCAATGCCTACTCAGGCTTGGGGCCAGCAGGCATACATGCCAAGATCAGAAGAGGGATTTCTACCCATACTTATGACCACCTCCTTCATATAAGGTTAAGCCTTATATGAACATGGATTGGACCAAGGGAATGTGCATAGAAATGTGGGCCCCTTATTGATTCAACTTGTCTATTAATTTCACTGACTCATGGGAGTTTTGTGACAGCGAGCATCTGGCATACTTGAGACAACAGTCTCCTTCGTTCTCAAGGACAGCCCTTTTTACCTCACTGAATTCCTTGTTTGTTTGTTTGTTTTCCTCCCCTTTTGGAAACAGACAGGCTAAATTAAATGTTAGTGACAGTTTTGTCCCAGGTTAAGATTACCTTGCATCAGGGGATGGAGAAGTAGCTGGTGAATTCCTTGAGGTACTAGCATGAGGACCTGAGTTTGATCCCCAGAACCTATGTAAAAAAGCAGAGTGTGAATAGAGCCAATCCTGTTGGTGGAGGTGTGGTGTGCCAGTCCCAAAGTAGTGAGCATGGGAGAGCTGTCCCCATTAATCATCTGTCATGTGGCAGCATGAGCTGGGGAGAGCTGGCCCTGAGGTCATACGGGCAGCAAAGCAACCCCTGTCACCCACTAGCCGCAACACTTGGGAGAGTAGGCCCTGCACCTCACCTGGGCAGCACAATAGAGCCAATCCTATTTATTGGTGGAGGTTTGAGTGAGCCAGCCCTGCAGGTATTAGCATGGGAGAGCTGCCCCCATTACTCATCTGTCATGTAGCTGCATGGGTAGGGGAGAGATACACTTCCCCATCAATGCCTAAGGCAGATGGGAGACTGGCCCTGCCCCTCATCAGATATAGCACTAAGAAGAGTGGCTCCTACACTACACATGGGCAACACAGTAGAAATGACCTTGAAGGTGTAGGTGTGGGAGAATCTGACCCTCAGGACATGAAAGCAGAAGAACTGGCCCTGCCCCTTGCTCACTGCTGCAAGGGGTGAACTCTCCAGGACAATGCAGTTCACCCTGGTGGTGAGGACAAGGGCTGAATAACCCTGCAACTACCCAGGCTCAGCACCAGGGTTATGTGTTGGTCCACCCCAACACCCACCCCACCTGTGATCTTCTGGAGCATGTGAAGGGACCGGTCCTGCAGGCCCAAAGCCGCAGGATTTCCACAACACAAGGCAACAGCAGTATAACATGTACCAAACACCCTTACACACGAGCACACACACATCACTAGGACGCCCACCTTAGCATGGGTGACAAAGAAGGAAGCCCACTTTCCTAAAGCTCCCTGAATAATCTGCAGTCAGGTGGGCTAGCCTCCCCAGGAGATGTAAGTTATACAACTCTACAGATACTTTAAGATTCTTGTAAATTTCAGGAATTTCCTTAGACTTTAGTTTCATTTCCTTTCAGAGTCTTAATGAACCTTCTTCAGGATGGCATGCTTCAACTGTGAGAGAGAGAGAGCTACTATACATATGTATGCCTACCACTTTTTAAGTAACACAGCTGTAAATATTGTTTCTTTTCATTCTTCCTATCTACTGTATATTTTGTAGCATATCTATGTCTCCTAAGTATATTGCTAAGTAAAACACTCATTATGGGGGAAAAAAAATCCAAGCAGGACTTGATGACACACGTCTGTAATCCCTGACCTTGGGAGGTTGAGGCCGGAAGGTCAAGAGTTTGGGATACCTTGGGAGGGTTATCCTGCCTTAAGAAAAGGAAAACAAAACCACCAACCAAACAAAAACCCATCCAGTGAAGTATCTATTATATGTGAAAGAAGATGAGCTAGAGATACTTTCATATTCCACGCAGGCAGCAGGGAGTCAAGCTGAACGAAGGCCAGGAAGAACACATGTGGTTCTTCCCCAGGCCCTGCAATTCACAAGATGTATCTTTAAAAAAAAAACACAAAACAAAACATAAACCAAGATTCCCGTCTTAGATTCCATTATTTTAGTCAGTAGTGACAACAGTCAATGGTCATGTCAAGATTATTTTTACCAGATCACCAAGTTCTTAGGTTCAGTATAAACTGTAATCTTAAAGGCAACCCTGCTTTTTTTTTTTTTTTTTTGAGACGGGGTCGCACTATGTATTTCTGGCTGACAAGGCTGGCTTTAATTGTTTCTCAAGTGGTAGGATAAAGGCATGCAGCACCTGCCTGGCCACTGCTTGTTATCTTCTCCCTACCTCATATAGAAGTTCAATTTGTAAAATTCAGAAAGTTCAAATTCATAAAAATAGAATTTAGAAATTTAAGGAAGATTTTTGGTTTTTTTTAGACTTGAAGACATAATTACTTTAAAAAACTGTATACTAGGGCTGGAGAAATGGCTCAGCAGTTAAGAGTACTTGCTGCTCTTACAGACCCAAGTTCAACCTCAGCACCCACACAGTAGCTTACAACCAGTTCCAGGGGATCCAGTATCCTCTTCTGGCTGTCACAGGCACCAGGCATATACACAGTACATGAACATATGAGTGCAAAATACTCATGCACATAAAATAAAATTTTAAAACAAAGAAAAACCCATATTTACTGCACAATATTACCATTCTAAAGCAGTTCAGAGCAATGGAAAATGATAATATATACTTGACATCAAAGTATGGCATTTGTTTTGTGTTGTTATAACAAAATAGCCAAAGCTGGGTACTTTTCATTGATTTTGTCTCTGAAGGCTAAATTAGGCAACTGTATTCAGAGAGGAGGGTCTTGTTTTATGTCAAGACATGGTAGAAACTCTCCAATAGTGGGCAGTGCAGGTGTGTGTGTGTGTGTGTGTGTGTGTGTGTGTGTGTGGTGGGGGTGAAGCCAGAGGGGGTGAGAGAGAGCCGCCAGCAATGCCTGTGAAAGACAAAACTGTGGAGTGACCTTGATTTAGAACTGTGATGATATTTTGTTTGTGTTCTAACAAATAAAGCTTGCCTGGAGATCAGAGTGTAGAGCTAGCCACTAGAGGCCATGCAGTGGTGATAACACACCTTTAATCCCAGCACTTGGGATCTCATGCCTTTAATCCCAGCACTGGGGAGGAGGAAACAGGAAGTGATATGGCTACGTAGAGACAGGAAGTTACAAGGCGGGGTGGAGACAGGAGCGTGGCCCTATCAGTCTGAGGATTCCTAGAGGTAAGAAGTCTTTCTAGTGGCTGGCTGCTCTGCTTCTCTGATTTTTCAGCTTTCACCCTGATATCTGACTCTGGGTTTTTAGTAAGATCAATTAGAATTTGCGCTACACAGAACAACATTTTAAGGAAGTGTACTGACCAAAATATCTTTGGTTGGTGGAACTGAGAGAGTAGGAAATGTCTGTGTAGAGAGAGAAGGGACACAGAGGGTCCTGCATGTGGAGACCTCTGTGTAACGTGACAACCTGTCAGGGAGATGACAAAGGTGGGAGAAGACTTTCTAAAGCAAGACCTCAGCTTTCAGGTTAGTATGGAAAGTAACAATGCTCCTGTGAGGAAAGGCTAAAGAGATACAAACACTCATTACAACAGCATTCTGAAGGGCCTTCCCATCCAATGTCCACCTCTCACACCCATCACAGGTTGGGCTCTGCTCTTGCCTACAGGCTAGGTTGATGCTGCTATTGATCATATGATCATATAAATAAGCCTACACTTAAAAAAAGTATTTCAGCTGGGCATGGTGGGGCATGCCCTTAGTGGCAGCATTCAGGAGGCAGAGGCAGGTCGATCTCAGAGGCAGGTAGTTCAAGGCCAGCCTGGTATACAGAGAAACCCTGTCTTGAAAAAACAAACAAACAAACAATTCAAGTAACAGAAGAGTAGTGTTATGAGAATATGCCAGTAAGGAGGACAGGACAGCTGGTAAATTTTCCGAGTCAGAAGCACAATAACCTTAAACCTGCAAGGGTCTGAGGTATGGGGATTTAACTATGTGGCTAGGGGGAAAGTCAGAGGTATGAGATCAGGGGGACAAAAAGTAACATGTTTCAAAGAGCCCAGTGTTCTTAATTCTATGAGTGGCATCAAGTTGCTGGTTGTTTTTTTTTTTTTTTTTTTTTTTTTTTTTTGCACTTATATGTGTGGTATGCTTGTATGAGTATTCTCATGTGTGTGAGCTCACATGTGTGTGCAGCAGATGCATGTAGAAGCCCGAGTTTTACAATGAGATGTGTTCCTTGTTTACTCTCCAGCCAGAACCTGCTGGCCAGATTGTTCATGGGATACTGTTTCTACCTCCTGAGTGCTGGAATGGGAAGTGGGCATTTACACAGGTGTTGGGAATCTGAACCCCAGTTCTTATGCATGTCCACAAATGCTTTTCCCACTGAACCAGCGCCCCATCCCAAAGCTGCTATTTTAGGTAGGACTGACAAGATCAGTGCAGGCTGAGGATGCCTCTCCTGTGAACAGGGGCAGGCGGATGAGGACCCAGGCAGTGCAGTAAGAGTGTAAGCGGCAGGATAAGGAAGAACATTAGCTAGAGCCAGGACGGTAGTGATCAAAACAGAAAAAAGGGTGTGAGGTGCACCAGGAAGCAATGTGGACAAGCCAAGGTAACTGACTAGGAGGGGCAGAGTGGGAGGCAGCAGGCTCTGGCATTCTTAACATTTTTCTTCACATTCTTTTATCCACAGAGCAACAAAACAGACCTGATGAAGAAGTATAGCCCGAGCTGTACTTCATGTAGCCATTATCTTATCCGTTGAAAGGATAGCATTTAAAGCCTACTTTGAATCTAATAAAATAGTTTTCAAAAGTTCACAAAATTAACAGGGGATATATCTTAGTTGGTAGAGTGCTTGCCTAGTATGGACACAATTGTGGGTTCTATCTCTGGTACCACCTAAAAACCGGGTGTGGTGGGGCCCAGCGCTGGGGAGGTGGCAGCAGAGGAATCAGAAATTCCAAATCACCCTTGGTACTCAGTGAGTGCAAGGCTAAGTCAGACCCTGTCTCCAAAGGTGTGGTGGGGCATGGAGGTGACTCAGCAGGGTAAGCATTTACCTTGCAAGTACGAGGAGCTGAGCTGGATCCCTAGAGTCCTCTTTCCTTTGCTATGTCCATTTGTTTTTGAGACAGGGTCTTAACAATAAAATATATTACTAAACTAATAGACTCTGTTTGGATCCCAGTTTAAACAAACAACAACAGAAGGATATTCTTAGAACAAGTGGGGAAATGTGCTTACAAACCAGGAATCTCTGCTCTTTTTGTCAGGTAGGACAGCAGTATGTGGTTTCCTAATAAAGTGTCCATCTCAGAGACCAACTCTGATGCATATCAAGATACTGTCATTTGATATCTGAAATCTGCTTTTAAATATTTAATTAAGAGAGGAAAAAGAATGTGAGTGTGGCAACAGAGTAACGAAGCCCAGGCAATGAGAATGCATAAGGGTCATTTCTTGTTTGTATTAAAATATTTCCCTAATAGCTTTTTCTAATGAGGCGTCTGAGGACATCACCTCGACACAATGGCAAGTATCTTTCTAAGATTATACAAAGTACATTCAAGGCTATGTTAAATTCCAAAAGGAGGTTACTGACAGAGAGCAGTCTAAGTGGAGGACTGAAGGCTGCCTCAGGCTATAACGAGCAGGTACAGAGACTGAGAGACTGGGGGACCCGGAATCCTATTCTGAATCTAGTCTGTAAAGAGTTTGAATTCAGGGTAGAAAGGATTATAAGCTTGGAGACACAGCGTTTGGAGGTCCTTCACACAGCAATATGAGTCACAGAGGCAGAAGGAAGAAGACATTCAGTGTGTGTGTGTGTGTGTGTGTGTGTGTGTTGGGGTGGGAATAGGGATTCATGCTTTTTCAGGAAAACATGTTGCTGAGAATAAATCCATGCAATCAAGAATAGCATACATACCTACATGGGCGATTCCTTCACGTGCTTCTAGCCGAATCATGTCTTGAACAAGACCACTTCAAACCCATAGCAGCTTTCCCTAATCCTCCACTCCTTTTAAACACCCATCTTCAGGAGGAAGGACCACAGCTGCCTTCAAGGCCTGTTTTCACCATTCCTGCCTTATTTCAAGATGACCTCTGTTCCACTGGTGCTGTTTATATAATAGTATTTAGCAACAATCACAATGTTAATGCTTTATATTTATTGGCTTTAATCCTCAAGGCACTCTGCGAAATGAGTGGCATCCTATCTTATCCAAGCAGAAACAAGGACTATAGTTGGTATGTGATAGTACCAGATCTGAATGGCCACCTTGCATTCAGAGGCCTTATTATAACCACATCACCCTGTTGCCTCTCTCAAAGTCTTCTAATGAGAAACTCAATTTTAAAAGTTGCAATCTCTTTAATGGGTTACCAGATAGTAATAAAAGAAAACCAATTTACTACAGCTACATAAATCCACCTCAGCTTGTTTAGTAACCTCAGCTTGTTTAGTAACACAATACTATACACTGTATAAAGCCATAATAAACAACCTGTTTTACTATTAAGAAAATGTAAATATGGCCAGGTGGTGGTGGTGCACGCCTTTAATCCAAGCACTTAGGATGCAGAGGCAGGTGGATCTCTGAGTTCAAGGAGAGCTTGGTCTACAAAGTGTAAAGAAACCATGTCTTGAAAAACCAAAAAAAAAAA
>CABHPQ010175863.1:0-46196 GCA_902168405.1 Peromyscus aztecus | reverse complement strand
TCTGAATGTTTCTGCCCTGCGATCTAGAAACACACACAGAAACCCCATCAACTCAGTACAAAAGAAAAGCATGCTGGGCCAGGAGAGACAGCCCAGTTAAGGGCACTGGCTGCTCTTCCAGAGGTCCCAGGTATGATCCCAGCATCCACATGGTGGCTGTCAATCATCTCTACTACATTTCAAGGGGAGACAGCCCAGTTAAGAGCACTGGCTGCTCTTCCAGAGGTCCCAGGTATGATTCCAGCATCCACATGGTGGCTGTCAATCAAGCTCTACTACATTTCAAGGGGAGACAGCCCAATTGAGAGAACTGGCTGCTCTTGCAGAGGTCCCAGGTATAAATAAATGACTCCAGCATCCACATGGTGGCTGTCAATCATCTCTACTACATTCCAAGGAACCTGATGCCCTCCCCTGGTCTCTGCAGGCACCAGGCATGCACACAGACATACATGCTAGCAAAATAATAAATAAATAAAAATAATAAAGTGGTTTAAGAAAAAAGCATCTTGTGTTTAATAAAGCTGGGAGGGAAAAGTCTAGAAATGAATTCTACTCCACATCCTTCTCTTGTGAGCTCGGACGGAGACGACAAGAACAAGGAGGTAAATGATTCCTCTACTCGCTTCCACCCAGAGACTTACCCGTCTGGAAATTGGTCATAAACTCCATAAACTGTAGGTGACACCTCCTTGAGTAATCTACTTGGTAGTGGAACAAATAAAACACTCAGAGTGTAGGATTTGAATGCCCGCAGCCCTTCTCTAGGGGCTAGTGAAAGCTTTACCATGTCGGGGTGTGGGAGGAGCTCAAATCTGCTCTTACATGAACAGGATTAGCATAGACAGTGCTGTCTATATTCATTTATTTGGTGTGTCTCACAAAAGTGTTTTCAGGGAACGTGTTTGTTGCTGTTACTATTTTCAATTTGGCAGAGCAATGGAATCTCCCTGGAACACGAAACAGAACTCAAGAAGCCAAAAGGTGAAGGAAATGGTCCTTATTCCGCACAATGGCAAGGTGACAGCCATCCCTCTCCAGCCCCAAACCCAATGAGTATGGATAAATTTGAAAGTGAAACGCTTTTAATAGCCAGTTTTTATAATTTCATGATGTACTGTGATCATATTACCAACTGGACAGTTATTCTTTTACAACAGCTTATTTAATTTAATACATTTAGTGAGTGTGTGTGTGTATGTGTGTGTGTGTGTGTGTGTGCGTGAGTGTGTGTGTGTGTGTGTGTGTGTGTGTCCTGCACACACATGGGAATATGCCATAGTGCATGTGTGGAGGTCAGAGGAAAACTTGAAAAAATCAATTCTCTCCTCTCACCATGTGGGTTCTGGGGATCAAATTCAGGGCATCAGGCTAGGTAGCCAGTGCCCTTACTCACTGAATCTTTTATCTGGCTTTTTTATAACACTTTTTAAGTGCTGTTTGGTATCATTTTACAGATGCACCATCACACGCATATATATAATTTCTTCAAAAAACCTTTTATTATTGTTTCCAGGCTTTCTTCTCCTAAACAGAAGATGGAATAAGAATCTTTGACTCAGCTAAATCTTTGCATGTGGCCTTATTTCCTTAGAATAAAACCCCAAAAGTAGGCTTTCTAGATCTGAGGATATTTTCATATGTAATAATTTTGATACATATTCATGAATCGCCCTTCAAATACACTGTATCAAAATACACTGTATCAGTACAAATCTTGTACTGATGTCTCTTTTCCAGTTAAATACATATTAATGTGTGCTTGAATCCGTGGTTCCTCAGTACGAGGAGAAACATCCTACTTTGATTTGTATTTTTGAACTGCTTACTACCTTTTATAATTCTTCACTTGCAAAGTGCCTTTTATATTTGCCCCTTTTATAATGTTACAGTGTGTTTGTTATTTCTTTACAACATTAAAAAGAACCTAGGGCTGGAAAGGTGGCTCAGCAGTTAAGAGCACTTGCTGCCTTTCCAGAGCACGAGTTTGGCTACCAGCATCCATATTGCTTGCCATAGCTGAAGTTTCTATTGCTATGATAAAGTACCGTAACCATAAACAACTTAGGGAGGAAAGGATTTGTTTCAGCTTACAACTCTCAGGTCATAGTCCAACACCGTGAGAAGTCAGAGCTGGAACCTGGAGGCAGGAGCGGATGTAGAGGCCACAGAGGAGTGCCGCTTACTGCCTTGGTCCTCATGGCTTGCTCAGTCATCTTATACACCCCAGGACCACCTACCAGGCACCACTCATAGTGGGCCGGGCCCTCCCACGGCAATTAAGAAAATACTTTGCCGACTTCCACAAGGCCAATCTTCAGTCTAACGCTCTCCCACTGAGCTGTCTCAGCTGCGTTCTAAAGGCCAGTCTTGTCTCAATTAAGAATCCCTCTTCCCAAACGACTCTAGCTTGTGTCAAATCGACAAAACGCTAACCAACCAACACAGTGGGCGATCACAACTTCCTGTTAAGTAATTCCAGTTCTAGGACATCTGACCTCCCTTCTTCTAGATTCTGCAAGAAGCTGCACTACTGTGTTCACGTCCAGAGACAGATGCATTTTTTCAAAACTTACCCAAAATGGTTGTAAATGTTAATATATACATATTATATACATATTATATATATATCTCCAGGCTCTGTATATGTGGTGAGGTACAGGAAATGTTACCCTTCTGTAAGGCACATTGGTATACTGTTTACCAGGATGGAACTAGAGAAAAGTACAGAGGCAAGAGTTACCCTTCTGTAAGGCACATTGGTATACTGTTTACCAGGATGGAACTAGAGAAAAGTAGAGAGACAAGAGGGTCTCTGTGACCAAAGCTGCTGAAGACCCTCAAGTGACAGGCATCTTTCCCCATGTACAACTTCTCACAGAAGGTCACCTGAACCTGAGCAAACAGGTCTGACTAAGTTCCCGTCAGGTATACCTCCATGTCCCCTCATCCTTCATCAAGTCTAAGGGCACAGCACTCCTGCCTAAGATCCCTGTTTCTGAGCCCTGGTGTCACGTAAACCTTTGGTTAAATAAGTGTGCCGTGCTTGTCTTCTGTCGCAGGGTGTGAGACATCGATCTCACGGTGATTGGGACAGGAGGTTTACTTTCACTCCTCTGCATATTTTAAAACACGAATTTAAAAAAATACACATTTCATAAAAACCGAAAGGGCTCATGGGATGAAAGGGGAAGCGTGAGGTCAGAGCTAAGGTACACGGGGCACTTCTGTACTTTGTTCAGATCTGAAAACTAAATAGCTGTGGGTTCAAGAGTTTTAAGAGTCCAAATGTCATAACAAACAGAGGGAATAGAAGGATACATGGTCAAGACACTGAAGAAGTATTTATTGTAAAAATTATATAGCTCATGTCAAAGCTGGGGCATTACAAGATGTTAACTGTTAAAAGTAAAGGCATGGATGAAGGAACCTTGCAGAAATGCCAAAAAATAAAAATTATAAAAAAAAAAACCAGGATAACAATGTGCAGAAAACACTGATTAAAACAGAGCCACACTACCTTCTAAAGGGTATGATTCAGTTAAACAAGAAATTCTTAATACAATGAATGTATCATGATATATTCATGATACTCATATTAATGAATATCTTGTATAAAGCAAAAAATACTACAAATCAGAGGACAAATCAGCAAAAAAATACCATAAACTGAAAGAAAACAAGAAAATATGAGTGCTAAAAATGCAGAAATGACAAAATAAACATTTTTATATCCAATGAGAGAAATGAAGCACTATCGAGCCTAGTATGTGGAAAAATTAAAGACGAGAAAGCACAAACGTGCACAATTAGGAGCAAGAAAATTGACACGAGAAATTAGGGTGCCTGTTACAGTGGCTAGGACGGCCCACGAAAGCAAACTTGGAAATGCAGATCAGCCTAGTGCTTCCTCTAAAACACACAAAGTATCAAGGTTCGTTAAGAACTCCAATGCTTAAACAAGACACTGATGATGAGTCAAGTATTTGAGAAAGGGGTGGGGGTACCAACCTCTGCAGGATGACTGCTCAGCACCAGATCCTATCAAACCTTCAAGAAAACCAGCCCTACTCACCACCCCCTGCTTACATATATTGAAAACAAAACAAAACAAAACCCTTGAATTTCTGTCTTCAAAATGGAAAGTCCTGTGTGAAGCCCTATAGCAGATAGATTCGTCTACTTAAAAACTACCCCCAAATCTGGATTAAAAACAGAAAACAAAGCAAGACCAAAACCAAAACCAAACCTCACTTGAAAACGTAAGGGCAGGATGGGGGTGGGGTGGGATTAAGACCCTCCGCACATGAGGACCAGACAATCAGAAAATGAAAAAAATCCTACTAACTCTAGCAATAGTTTCATCTGATACCTCCTTCAGGAATTTTCTGGTCTGTGAACAGCAGACAAGGCTGTGGAAAAGCTATGCTAAAGATAGAAAAGTTAAGCAAAGAATTAAGCCCCCCAAAGGAAAAAGAGGTAAACAGATCTCCACGCTGTTAGAATATGTGCCCTGAACAGCTGTAGTTGAGGATGTTTGCCATTCTGCAGACAGTCCCCCCAGGAGTCCCAAGCAGAGCAGAATGCTGTGACTAAAGGCGCAGTTTCTAATCAAAACTGTCCTGCTGCAAATGCCTAAGGTTGAAGTATTTCTCAGAAGCGCTCAAGATGGAAAGAAAATGTCACAAATTAATCCCCTGGGAAGACCCAAGATTCTGTTGCTTAAAAAGAAAAAGATGTGCTAACTGTTCCTCTCCACCGTTCTGTTTAGTTTTCTACTGCTCTTTCAGAAGGAAGAAGGAGAATGTCATCTCTTTAAAAATAAATAAACAAACAAACAAACCGAGAGCTGGAGAGATAGCTCCGTGGTTAAGAGCCCTTGCTGTTCTTGCAGAGGATTGGAGTTTGGTTCCCAGCACCCACGTCAGGTGGCTCTAGCTCCAGGGGACCCAACACCCTCTCCTGGCCTCCGTGGCTACCCTACAGGTGTGCAGAAACCCACACTCAGAGGAACACGTGGTTTTGTTTGTTTGTTTGTTTTTCGAGACAGGGTTTCTCTGTGTATGTCTGGCTATTCTGGAACTTGCTCTGTAGACCACATTGGCCTTGAACTCAAAGATCCACCCGCCTCTGCTGGGATTAAAGGTGTGTGCCATCAACATACAGACATAATGTTTGAAAATAAAAATAAGATCTTTTTAAAGTGGCTTTTTGAAAGTAATAGTCAAACCCACCAACATAAAAGATATTGTATTTTTTAATGAACAGACTCGATGAGACAATGAGGAACAGTTGAGCACACAGCCACATCTCCCTGTCATTGGTGAGAACTTTCACTCCATGGGAGTGACCCACTGCACATAAAAAAATTCATTGGTTCTTAGTATGTTCAGCTTCGATAAGTCAGTGTGTAACCACTGCCACCCTCAATCTTAGAATATCATCAACACCTCGGAAGGAAACATTATACCCTTCACCAATCCTTTATCCTTATCTGCCTTCCCCAGCACTACACAACTAATAACCCCTTCTGTGTAGATCTGGTCTCGACCTCACTACAAATAGTATCTATCATACAGTAGACAAGCTTTTGTGCCTTGCTTTTTTCACTTAACACCATGTGTCAAGGTTCACCCATTTGGTATCACATTGTGATACATTACACCTTTTTACAGATAAACATTGGCATGCCTTACCCATTTCTTCGTGGCTGTTGGGTTGTTTAGAGCTGTGATAACATCCCTGTGCAAGTTTCAGTACAGACATTGTTTGTTTCTCTCGAGATTATAGGCGGACAGATCTGCTACAACAAACGGTAACCCTGCTCAATCCTTTGAGGAACTGAAAATACATTTTCAAAGTAGACACACTGTTTATATGCCCACTGGTGGCCTGTGAGGGTTCCAGCTCTCCCACGTCCTTGCCAAAGAGTGGGGTTGGAGTTTAGATTCTAACTAGCCTGGCGGGTATAAAGCAACATCTCACTGCCCTATTAGCATTTCCTATGACTAAGGCTATCCATGTGCTTCTAAACCAATTCTGTATCTTCCTTGGACAAATACTTCATCACGGATTATTGTCTAGGGTTTTTGTTCGTTTGTTTGTTTTTGTTTTGTTGAGGGGAGAGGAGATTGAGAAAGGATCTTGTTCTATAGCCCAGGATGGCATCCAACTTGCCACAGTCCTCCTGCTTCAGCCACCTGAGTGTGGTGATTATAGGTGTAAACAAATCTTTAGACAAATTTTAATTGAGTTATATATTTTTAATTGAATTGTAGAAGTTCACTATACAATCTAGGTATAAGTCCCTTATCTAATACATGATTTGAAGATATTTTTTATTATTTGGTGGATTGCCTTATTTTTATTCTGTGTCTTTTGAACCACAATAGATTTTTAAAAAATATTTGATAAAATACTACTTATTTTCACCTTTTCTCGCTATTTGTGTAAAATATCTAAGAATCTGACAAATTCAAGGTCCTACGTTTTCTTCTGAAAGTCTTACTATGGTAACCCTTTTTTTAGGTTGTCAATCCACTTCAAATTAGTTTTTGTGTATGATTTTGCACAGGGGTCCCAGACTTACTATTATAATAATTATTACTGTTGGGCTTTTTGAGCTGGGGATCTCATTATGTAGCTCAGGCTGACCTCAGATTTACAGTGCTTCAGAGCCCCTTATGTGCTGGGATTCCAGGCGTGGACCACCAGATCTGCATTGACATTTGGGCATCTTCTCAGTATATTGACCTCAGTATATTCAGTATATGGCTTGCCAGCCTCTCACTCCCTTGAATACCACTGCTTTGGAGTGAGTTTTGAAATCAGGAAGTTTGGATCTTAGTACTTTGTTCTTTTTAGAGATTATTTTGGTTAGGTTATCCTATGGCCCTTGTCATTCATTAGGATTTCAGAGTCAGCTTGGTGGTGTCTATAAAGATGTTAGTTGGGATTCAGATGGGTTGTTGTTGAAAGTGAGGACCAGCTTGGAAACATCCTCCTCTTCACAGTGTTCAATGTGGTGCCCCATGATGGTTTTCCAGCTACCAAATCTTGATTAATGTCCTCAGCAAATGCTTTGCAATTCACACTATGTCCTCTAAACTCCTTTGGTTGCAAAATACTTGCTCACAAACTTTCTTTTCTCAATTATGTCTAACTTTTATTCTGTGATATCTTCACGATGGCTGCTTAGAAGTCGTGTGTGTGTGTGTGTGTGTGTGTGTGTGTGTGTGTGTGTGTGTGTGTGTTTTCTCTTAGATTTAGAATGGGTAGCCTTTGTCCAAAGTTTCTTTTTATGTAATTTAAGATACTTGTTGTCAATAGCAGTCTGGAAATGTTAAATAGAAAATTCCAGAAATGAAAAAGTCATACCTTTTTAGTTAGGTGCCACTCTGAATCATGTAATGAAATCTAACGGTGTACAGCCCAGTCTCTTCTAGGATACAAATCTGTCTTTTGTCTAACATATCCACCTCATCTATCCTACCCACTTGCAAGTCCCTTGGAGTCATCTTCATTATTGTTCCGTTCAACCCAGTGTCGCAGTACTTACTTTCAAGTCCCCTTACATGGTGGCCTGATTCTGCTTCACATTCATTTACTGTGTCTGACCATGTGGGCATCATCATCACACCCCATTAAGGAGAACTGAATATGGTACAGTATTTTGAGACAGGACCTAAATTCATGTAACTTTTGTTATAGTACATCATTACTATTTTTTAATTAAATTATTATTAATGCCATACTGTACATAGTTTATAATATAAACTTTGTTGTGAGTATACATTTACAAGGGAGTATAGCATAATATACATTAGTCTGGTAATGTCTTCTTGTGTCCACTAGGGGTTCTGGGGCAATATTCCCCATGGGTAAGAAGAGACTATTAAACACATTATCAGCTTTATTTCCAAAGAGCATGGGCTGTCTTTTTCATTTTCATTTCACATCTCATGATTTTTCTATGTGAGAAATTAGATTTTATATTTGTATATTATATTATAGCAACAGAGTGGAGAGTCTACTCTCTTACCACTTAGAGCTTTTGGTCATTGTTTTCATGTTTATTTGTTTGGTGACTAGCTGAATTATTTTGGTGGGTCTGTTTCTTGTCTACTGTAGTTTGGATATAAAGTGTCATCATCCCCCACTCCCCAAGGCTCATGTGTTGAAGCCTTGGTTTCCAGCTGTGGTGCTATTGGAAGGTGATTGGACCATAAGGGTGCTAACCATCAATAGATTAACACACAGATGAGTCCATAGCTAACTGGACTATTAGAAAGTGAGGCCTGATTTCTGGAAAGAGGTCATTGGTGTTGTGGGATATTCGTTCACTGTGTGAAGCTCTATTGTTATGATTGTGGTAATAAAAAGCTGAATGGCCAATAGCTAGGCAGGAGGTATAGGTGGGATTTCTGGGGAGAAAGTGGAAGAGGGGGAGAATCTAGGCACACAGGAGACCCCAGGAGACATGGAGAGGAAACAGAAGGTGCAAGATGGAAGAGAGGTAACAAGATGTGATGGAACATAGATTAAAATAAATGGGTTCATTTAAGTTATAAGCGTTAGTTAGGAATAAGCCTAAGCAATAGGCTGAGCTTTCATAATTAGTAAGAAGTCTCAGTGTCATTATTTGGCGGCTGTCAGCACAAAGAAAAATCTGACTACACACTGGTGCTGTGGCTTTAAAGGATATAGCTTGTCCCCTGTCCCTTATTTCTTCTTCTTTGCTTCCTGTGGCAAGAGGGTACAGGACTGGGGGGGGGGGGGGGGGCACGGGTTGGAGCTACATCAAGATTAACATATAAAAGAAGCCAGTTGTCAGGCAAAGATTGGAAGTCTTCCTCACCCATTTCATACATCAAGTGAAGACTGCTCAAGAAAGCCCACAGGACACAAACATGGGTGAGGCAGGGGCAGCGGAGGGATCCTACACAGGGTCATGTGGCTTATGGCTCGGCACTTTGGGGCTTTTTCCTTAGCTCACTAGTCCATGCCCATTCTCAGGAATGGTCTCCTTTTCTTAATCATCCTCTCTAGTCCTGCTTCTAACCATGTGCCCCTCGTCCAGTTCTTTGCTGCTAGTCACACAAGCCTGGTGCCCAGGACTCAAACCCACTCAACCCCACACCCCTAACACTCTTGCACACACTATACTGCCCTGATGTTCTCTCTCAGCAGAGACCTGGACTAGTCACACTGGATCCAGCCAACCAGGAACAGAACCCTCTGAAACTGGGCCCAAACAAGTCAGTTTTTCACAGCGACAGAAAGTTGACACCACAGAGTTCCGCCTCGAATGTTCTTCAGAGAGGCACAGCGTGGGTGTGTCAACAAGCACCCGTGTTGACAGTGGATTGGGAGGAGGCACAGCTTGGGTGTGTCCACGGGCGCCCACGTTGACAGTGAGGTGGGAGGACTCTCTTCGGTCCCTTACCACACCCAGTTGTTAAACTCCGCTTGTTACCAAATGAACCCTCCGCTGTTTCCAACAATGTCCTGGGTTGTAAATTGTTCTACCAAGAGCTCGCCCAGATTCTGACTCTTTTGAATAAATAGTTCCCATGGTCAGGGGTTGGCTTGGTTCAGACCCACAGCCTCCTCCTTGTCCGTATGTCTGGATCTCTCTCACAAACCAGGGTGCCTGAGTTCTGGTTTGCAGCTTGGACTCCTCCCAAATGTCTTCGCTGTAACCTTCGTTTTCCTTGACTGTGCCTTTGGTCTTCAACTTCTTCACTCTGGGACAAATGCAGTTGGCTCCTTGGGGAGAAGAGAGGAGCTGTTTGCTCCGTGGCCCAGTTTTTCTTCACCCTGGTACTCTTGGAGCCAAGGCTGGGACATTTGGAGTAGGAACAACAGCAAGCTTCTCTCAGATGACTCCTCAGCAGTTCTGAGTCAGGTGCCTTGAAGGACAACTCCTGTATTAATGCTTTCAATGCGACATCCCCTTTATCTTCAGCTAAACCCTCACGACATGAACTGAGGATACCTAGAGGCATTCCTGTCCACCCTTGTAGTCTCTTAAACAGTGCTCTATGACCTCAAGCTAAACATGACAAAACAAAATCATGTTCTATCTTCTTATCTTAACACCTTTAAGCTGAGGATGAGTTAGGGTGTACTCCTTAACTGAGCATGCTCAGACATGTGCCCACCCCCGCAGTGTGGTTTGGATGTGAATGTGTGTAGGCTCCCAGAATAAAATCTCAGCGCTTCATTGGAGGGAAGGTGTTGCTTTGGAAACAGCTCCCGAGATCTCCTTGTTTTCTTCAGGGAATCCATCAGCCCCTACTTTCATGCCTTGGCCACGCTCAGTTCAGCTTTTCTTTCACTGAAGTGTGGACCCGCTGCTCTCAGTGACAGCCTCATTCCTTCAAGGATCTGAGCATTGTGAAAGGCAGGAGGCACGTCTTCCTGGATGAAACAGGGCAAGAATGAGCAGGACCCCGTAATCATAGCACTGAACTCCTGTGCCTCCACCTCAAAAGTGAGCCTGCGTGAGGAAAGGAAGCAGCCCCCTCCCCCCGCACCCTCTCCCCCGCCCCGCCACCTCACACTGCACTCAGCTAGGGCTGGATCTCAGGAGTGGGTAGTAGGGTAGAATGAGAAATGCCAAGGACCAGCTCCCCAGGGAAGCAAGCTCTTTGGCTAGATGCTGGGGAGGTGGAACCCTGTGTTTGGCTCTTGCCATTCAGTGTGATCTCAGCCTCAGGGAAGCTGTTGAGAGCAATCTCAGTTCGAACAGCAGACTCTCTCAACTCCGTCACCTAAATTTCCTGAGTGTTCCCATGTCACTTTCCTTGCTATCTCCTTGATACCATCTGTGGAGTGTTCTTTTTCTGGTTTGACCAAGGAGTGGGTTGGTGGGGATCCTGGCTCTGTGGGCCCGAAGCCAGTCTCTGCTCTTGTCAACTTCAGACTTTGGGTAAGGAAAGAACAACTCCATGAGACTATAGCCAGATGGTGCTCAGGGTGATCACTGAGCAGACAGTAAGGATTTCTGTGTGGTTTGGGTGTGCCTCCCAAAGGTTCAGAGCTCCATAACTGCAATGTTCAGTGGTAGAGCCTGGTGGAAGGCGATTATATCTCTGGAGGTATCACTGTCAGTGGATCAATGCCCTCAAGACCACAGGTTGCCATAGAGTAAGGCCTCACGACATACCCACCCCCCTTTTTTTTGCAGCCGTTTGCCTTTCTGCCATGATGTGGTACAGCTGTGGGGCCCTGACCAGAGACAACACAAATAGGATCACCCAGTCCAGTTCCAACTAAATAAATCTTTTTTCCTTATGAAGCACCTAGGCTCAGCGTTGTAGAATATTGTTTTATGATGTGTTACATTTGCTTATGCTGTGGAACATCTACTTTAATGATGCAAAGATGTGTTGCATTCTTTTATGTTTGCATTTGTTTAACTCTGTAAAGCTGTGTTAAAATGTGCCTTTCTAAAATATCTGATTGGCCTAATAAGGAGCTGACAGCCTACAGCAAGGCAGGAGAAAGGATAGGTGGGGCTGGCAGACAGAGAGAATAAATAGGAAGAGAAATCTGGGAGGAAAAAAGGAAAGAGCAAGAGAACAAGGAGAGGAAGATGCTAGGATCCAGCCACCCAGCCACCCAGCCAGCCACAGTGTAAGAGTGAAAGTAAGATACACAGAAGAAAGCGAAAAAGCCCAGAGGCAAAAGGTAGACAGGACAATTTAAGAAAAGCTGTCAAGAAACAAGTCAAGCTTGTTTATAATTAAGAATAAGCCTCAGTGTGTGATTTGTTTGGGAGCTGGGTGGTGGGGCCCCCCAAAAAAGCCAAAAGAGCAAAAATAGCCAACAACATTTTGGTGCCCAATGTGGGGCTAGAGTAAAAGAAAATCCAACAACAGCTCAGGTAATTATTACAGAAAATGGACTAAGACAAAACCACATACTACGTAATGGCATTTAGTGCTTAGAGTTGCATGCCCTATGCCTCAGTGTCCAGTCCCTCTGTGAGACTATTTGCTGTATATCAGGTCCTAGACCAGACTCAACATACCGCAACAGACAGGGTAGCAAGGCAGTGAGACTGCCCCAGGATGGGGGAGCCACACAGACCTTTCCCACGGATCTGGTGACAGAGAAGCCATTTCTAGCATCTTTACTGCAGCCATCCTCTTCTTGCTGAACCCCAAGAGTCAAGATAGGAAAGTAACACTTGACTCTCAAACACAGTTGGTACAAGTTTTCTGGAGATGAAACAGGTGATGTCAACCAAGTTTGTTTGTTTTCAAAACACAACTGCCCTTTGTCTTGGTACCCTCCCTACCAGGAATCTGACATGGGGGCACAGTTCAAAAACCCACCAATATTCATGCATGAGGATGTGCATTGAAACATTTGGGGTAATAATAAAAAACAGGACACAGGCTCAGTACCTATCAATGGGGGATAGTAAATAAAGGTTTGTGCAGCTATATAGTAAAAGACTAAACCAGAGCTCATTAAAAGAAATTGGGGTGCATGCTGACACAAAGTGGGCTCCAGCTTTTACCAGAAAACAAGATACAGAATGGTGTGTGCCATCTGACCACTTGGTGTTCACTTTATAGGCATCGATGTCCAACACAAGTTCAACAATTTTTCTGGAATGAATCATAAGCAAGTATCTTATTTTACTGTCCCTCTGTTATTGGTTTTGTGGGCACTTATGTCAAGAGACTATGAGATGGGGGAAAATGTTTCCGGTGTTATTACTGTCTAGATATGGCTAGGATGCTATAAGCCTAGATTTATATGTATCATATGTATATATTATAATTTATATTAATCCATGGAATTACTCAGGTGGGGAGAGTTGGGGTCCACTGTTAGCTTTCTTCTTTGTGCATTATCTACACCAATTTAAATAAAATACTTTAACATTTTATTTAAATTGTCTTTTAAGACAAGTTTTATAGAATGAGAGTGTCTTCAGACTACAGGCTTGTGGAGTCAGAGTCCTGGTTTTCTCCGTCACTCTCACCTGCATCCCATGGCTGGTTGTGGAAATGTAGCCAAGGCCTTTGTGTCATACTCACGAATACAGGTCCTCACAGAGTCTCAGATGGGATTCACAACTCGGCCACAGGTGTTCAGGCAGAAGTATCAGGTGGCTGCAGGTGGCTGCCCTGTAGGCTGCTGATACTCAAAACACACTGGCTATACCAGCCTCACCCAGGTACTAGTTGGAAATGCAGGATCTCAGTCAGCATCATCCAGGGCTGCCAAGTGACCCAGGGGCACACTGAGGTCGGGTGAGCCTGGTGTCACCCTCCTGAGGGACTGATGCTGGTCTTAAACAGCTGAACAGCCCTCAAGACAGGAGGCTGTCATCAAGTCTGGCCACCTCACACGTGTGGCCCCTTCTGTACGCCACCATTTTCTTGCTGCTGTTTCATCATGAGGTGATGTTGCCATCCCGGGCACAGGGAATCCAAGTGTCTGGGGTGGGAGCCCTATAAAAGAAGTCTAATGTGCAGGCTGGGAGCCAAGGACGTCCTTCCACGCTCTTTCAAATAGTCATCTATGATGACTTGTGGTAACTAAGTCACAGGGGTGTTTTCTGGAGTGTAGTCACTACGCTGAGTATTTTGCTCCCGTCACTTCCTTTTGATTCTCACAACCTTAGAGCCTTCACACCAGAATCCATGTCTTACTCAGACAAGGAAGAGGACATGCTCCTGTTGGGAAGCAGTGGAGGGCAGGCTCCTGCCTGGGCTGCTTACCTTCCATGGTCTTACAACATTACTCTGGGCTACCTTGCTCATTAAAATTCAACGATGGGAATTTTCTCCCTCTTTCTTGACCTTCAGCGTAGTTCAAAGGGACAGTTGAATAAATGTGGATGACTTCGTAGCCCAACACGCTGCACCACTGCAAAGGGCTAGAGAATAACAAGCCTGGAGCTGGCTAATGCTTATGACCTCTGCCCTCCTGGTGGGATTAGAAGCTCTGCTATTCCCACTTTATTACCATTACTATTCAAAACACCATTCGGACAATAATTCAGAGGCTGATGCTGCTCATGCCAATCTCCTCTGCATAGGAACACAATTCTGTCATGCCCGTGTTCCCTATCCATGCCATCACAGAGTGGGACCAAACGAACACTGCAGTTCCTTCCAGGCCACTGATGGCCTAGCCTCTGGCTCCACGCCCCAGCTCTGTACAATTGGCAGACACTGTAGACACTGAAGGCATCACATATTCCAGCTACCTGTGAGATGGCTATGAGCTCACTCCTGAAGCGCTACACTGCAACCCACACCATTAACTGCACCTCCCCGTCCACTGAAGCTCTTCACCTCACTTCCGTTCGTGCCTTGAACCCATACCCAGGACCCACAAAAACCAGGGAGACACAGTGAGTTACTCTGATGTTTATTTTAATATATCTTAGTCCACACAGTTGGTATAAAATCAGAAAAAGCAAGCAAAAACAGAAAGGTCTGGAGTCTTAGCATCAGAAGGGCACCGTATATACATCTACAGTTGGTGGCCGATACAAGTCATTGCCAGACAGTCCTTTGAGGCACAGAACACTCTAGACCCAGCAAGCCAGGGAACTCACAATCCCAAAGGTCTAGACACTTGTCCTGATGCTCCGACCGTGAGAAAACTGTGGGAGCGATGGAGGCTTTGAGATTTATTCATTGTAGTAATAACAACAGCCTAGCTAGGTACGAAAGCAGTTACGAACCGTTTATGTCACACACAATTATTCAGGTCTCCATTCTGCTTTATGTCATAAAACTGTTAATTGAGTTTCCAGTGAGTGGTTTAAATGATTAGTAATAACGAGGAATGGTAAATCCATAGCACCATTTCACAGACTCCTTGTCTCTGACTTCTCATTTAAATGTGTGGCCCTGGTACTCTGCCTGCAAGGACAAGGGTTCCAGAGTTACCGGCCGTGTTTCTGCGGAGCGCTCTGGTTCAGGGCGTTTCGTCTGTGAGTGCTTAGGGCTCCACACAGCCATTCAGGCAGTGGGTAGTCCTGCTAAATGCACCAGGTCACCCACAGTGTGAAGGCCTCTGGCCATTTGGGGTGTGTCCCCACACTTTGGTTATCCTATGAGGTTGAGTGGGAGGGAGGTATCTGCTTTTAGATGAAAGGGACCATGTGGGAGTTTTTACTTCTGAGCAAAACAAAAGATGAAAACAAAAACAAAAATAAAAACAGAAACGAAACAAAGATACTGAGCTTGGTTATAGTGTTAGAATGTAAAGTTCTTTAAGATTCAACACGAGGCTGACAGTCGAACATAAAAAGCAAATGACAGTCCTATGTACATATATGTAAAAAGTGTTATAAATAGGTTTTATAAACCATAGATATTATATACATCTTCAATTGACAGCAATCCCCACTCAACTGCGCTCTGTTTTGGTTGGACTTGAGTTTGGATTTGGGGCTAGTAGCTCTTTTTGGTTTGTGGGGCTTCTCTTTTGGTTTCCTCCCTCCCTCCCTGTGTACCCTATGCGCGCTCAGAGCCTCGACGGACAGTGCGGTCGGGCGCCTCATTCACGTTTCCGTAGGATCACGTAGATAATGCCACTGAGGAGGGCCAGGGGAAAGGCCACCCAGGCCAGGATGTAGGCGAAGCCATAGGAGTAGCCAGTGCTGACATGCCATTCACTGTGCCTCACTGTGTAGATGGCCGCTGCACTCATCACGCAAAGACCTGGGAGGAGAAAGACAGCAGGTCACTGGGGGTTCACCGCGGGGCTGTGGTGCTCTGCCACGTGAACACCCACAGCGCTAGGCAGGGAGAATGTCCCTAACCTGGCTGGGCCTCCCAGCTCAGACCTGGGAGGAGATAGCTGGAATACACGAGTAAACGATGAACAGCTCCCCACGCCCAACCTTGGCCACCCACGCCGAGACCTCTTCTGAGGATCCTCAGCGTACTTCCTGCCTCATTCCTCTCTCTTTCCGTCATCCTCTCCCGGGCCATGCGAGGTGGACAGTGAGGACTCAGGCTGCAAGAGAAGCCTGCCTAGCTCTTCCCAGAAGTGGCTGGGTGTGGATATGCTTTGTGAACCTGTGACCCACTCTACACCACACGGGCCGTGTTGTGTGTGACCAGACACCAGAGGAACTGAAGTGATACTGTACCACTGGTGGTGCTGGGATAACAGAAAAGGCTTGACTCCCTGCTGACCACAGGGGGCCAGGTTCCCTTAGTGATGCTCTCCCGTGGATGTAGTGAGAAGCACCTAGCGGTGATACAGGGCAGACGGAGGGAAAGGGAGAAATAAGGACAGAAATGAGGGAGAGAATCAAAGCTGCATCGAGAGGAGACAGATAAAAAAAGAGCAGCTAGTTCCATTCCGCTTGGTGACCCTAAGGTCTGCAGCTCAAAACAGATGAAAGAATGTAAGAACACACAGGTGCATCAGGCCGCCCCAACTCTTTGGTGCAGCCACCACGCTCAAGTTTGACCACCTATGCCCACGTGACAGCCGTATCCCTCCACAGAGAGGGGTCCAATGACATCAGCACCCCAGCCTGGAGCTGGACAAAGCCAGATCTGTTCCCTACTGAAAACAGAGCCTTTTGAGAAGCTCTGAAAGACTATTATAAAGGCAGCAAGCTGTGTGGGATTCATGCGGTCCCAGGGCTCCAGTCCCTGGGCCACCTACAGCTAACCTCACTGCTATTTGTGCGGCTGACATGCTGGACAGTTCAACTTTGTTTGAATAAACAGTAGAAGGGGGACGATGTCACACCATCCACCCTGATCAGATTGTCCTTTGGCAACTCAGAGGAGAATATGCCCACTCAGCTTGCCCCCACTGGAAAAACCAAACAATAGTCTTGGGACCGCCGTGGGATGGGACCTAGGACCTGCCACTACCTACAGAAAGTGCAGAGACAGAAAAGCTGGCCGTGTCATGGGACACCATAGCCTTGCTGAAGGACAACAGCAGTTTGGATGTCCCGAGATACACTTGATCAGCCTCGGTCCAGGGTCCTCAGTTATCTTGCTCTGTTGCTCCCTGGGCAACCGCTTCTTGTTGAGAAATAGCAGAGACAGGGATGTGAATTAATGGTGGTGTGCTTGCTGAGCATGGGCAAGGCCCAGCTCCAGCTCCCCAAGTGCAAAACAAAGGGAGAACACAAGCGAGGCTTTTGTGACACAGGCCTGTAAAGTCTGAGCTGAGACAGGGGGAGTCTGAGTTCAAAGCCAGCCTGGGATATGCTGTGGGACCCTGTCCCAAGACATAAGAAAATCGAGACAGGAAGTGAGCAAGGAAAGAGGGAGGAACAAAAGGGGATAGAAAAAGAGAGAGGGATGAAAATGAAGTCAGGAAGGAAGGAGGAAGACTCACGTTGACCTGAGCTGCCTGTGGCCTAGGCTGATGAGGGCAGGGCCACAAGGAGGGGCACACGCCACAGAAGAGAGCAAGGTAAGGCAGAGAGCCAAAGGAGGAAGAATGATGCTTATCGTCTGGACAGGGCTTCCTGAGGCAGCTCCTGGCCACAGGCATGACCGATGCCTCGGTAGCCATGTGAATCTGCTACGTCTCCATCCCCTGGCAACGAGAAAACATCAGTTTCCATCCCTGACCAAGAGTGACTCGCAGCCCAGCTGATGGAGATGTGTCACTCAAGTAAGTGAGGTCTCCAGGAGAGTGCCAAGTTCATCCACAGGCCAAATTAAAGCCATCATGGTGACACTGAGCATTCCAGTCACAGCAGTTTGTACCTGCCTCACAATGGCTGGGTCTGCACCAACCCTCTGCACGCGCTCCCTAAAGCTCCCTGAAAGAGAAGGTCTCTACCCTTAAACAGCAGTGACCAAGCAATCCTAACCAAGCAATTCAAGCCCAGGGCCAACTGAGAAACTTGGTGATGGCTCATCAGCTCCTTTCCTTGGGGTTCCTTCAGCACGTAAGGAGTGCTTACTATCTGCACGTACCGTCCTAGACAGCGGAAGCACCAGGATAAATGAGACAAGACTCCGACCTTCAAGGGATGCCTGTCCGGAAGACAGCCATCCCTTTCAATACTAAATAGGAGAGGAACATCCCCAAGGCCGAGAGATTAGATGGGCTGAGCTCCATACGGCAGAATACAAGCCTTGAGGGTGATGGCAGTTCAGCTGGGTCCCAGGGATATGTAAGAGGAGCAGGATGGAAACTCCAGGAAGAGGAGCAGGGTCAAAGGCTAAGATGGAGAGAAAGCATTGAAAATTACCAGCTGGAGGTGACAACAGTCTCACAGGACAGGAGGCTGGACATCATCCAGGGCCAGGGCAGCACGACAAGGGGACAGGGAGGGGGAAGCCCTGTAGAGATCTCCAGCACAGCAGGAACATAAGACTCAGGTCCTGGGAAGCACCCCACCTCCACCCCCAGGCCAGATGAGATGGCAAAGGTCTATAATCCCAGCACTCAGGGGCTGGTACAGAAGGATCTCAAGGGTCAGCCTGAGCTATGTCATGTCTCAAAACAAAAAAAGAAGAAAAGAAAAAAGGGCAGGAGAGATGGCTCAGCGGTTAAGAGCATTTGCTCTTTCAGAGGACCTGGGTTCGATTCCCAGAACCCACATGATGTCTCACAACGATCTTTACCTCCAGGTCCAGAGGGGACTCAATGTCTTCCTCGGGCCTCTATGATCATGACATACAAGTGGGGCAAAGATACATGCGCAGGCAACAACATCCATACAAATAAAATAATAATAATAACAAAAAGTTTTAATGTAAAACCCAAAAGGGCAGAAGAGAGATCACTCTAGCAGCTGAGTGGAAATGGGGTTTAGGGGTGGGTGTGGGGAAGGAGGTGAGGAGGTGCAGGGGGCAGGTCTGTGCACCACGCAGTGGTGTCAGTGAGGACAGAGAAAAGAACTGCCACAGCACCCGTGGAGGATGCCGCACCACAGAAGTAGCAGGCTGTAAACTGGACGGGGAGGAAGAGGAAGAAGGATGGAACAGGGCCGTCCGTTGTGCATGCACCCGGGACCTGACACCTCAGCAGCTGAGAGAAGGGAGACGACTTAGCAGTAGGTCTAGTCACCCACAGTCCAGACAGTCGTGGTGACATCCGACCACTGAAAGACACCCCAAGACCTGGGAGGCCTGTGCAGAGCATTTCCACTGCAGGCGCAGGGGCGGAAGCCACGGTGAGGCTGGCTAGAGTGTGGACCCAAGAAGCTCACTCAGAATAGTTGAAGGCACAACCCTGGCTCATTTCCTCACTCCCATCATCATCATTAAATAAAACCAACGGGAAAGATGAGACTCACTCTGGAGTCCATGGCCTCTGCTGTCTTTCTGCCCCCTTAGTCACAGTAATTGGAACCAGCCTGGCCGAAATGAAGCTACTCCAAAGAGACACTTGAGTCTCCCAGTCTGACTATCAGACTGTTGAAACAATGGACCCCAAAGAATTTCCCTAGAAATCTCATGCTGAGAGAAGGAAAGGGCGCCAGGAGGGAAGAACTTATCTCCCAGAAAGAGATTTCACAGGGATCTATTGTGTCAGAGCATCTTACAAGATGAGTCTGAAACCCAGATAATGATGGGTGAGTGGTGGGTGGGGCCACACCTTGACTGGGGTTGCTTAGGTGTGCGCATTCAGGGCCCTCTATTTGAACTTTGAATGTTACTTCAGGACCCAAAGACGGACTTGGGAGAAAGCAGCTTTTGATCTCTTTGTCCCTCTTTCCCAATGGGGCCACACTGAGTAAGTCTCCTTTTTCTGCTTTCCACTTTTAATGTGGTCCTTTTTGAAATTGGCTTCTTGAGCAAAGGTGGCTGGACCTGATATGGGACACAAGTTGTGGTCCCCAAGTTTGATTAAGGTACCTAGATATTTTAGTTGATTTGTATTCTATCTCAGGGACACAATTACCTAGGAAACCAATGGGGGTTGAGGGTCTTCCATGTGCCTGCCTGGGGCTAGTTAGCTGCTGGACATTAACAAACACAACTCTACAGATTCTAACTTGGTGTCTGTGTGGTTTTCTTCATGTTCTCCCACCCAGTAAGCCTAAGGATAACAGCAAAGGATAACAAACGTGTAGGAACAGTGGTACCCAGAAAACAGAAAATTTGGAAGCAGGACCGGGACATCCTCCTCTAACAGGTTTAGAAGAAGCTCATGAGCAGAGCTTGCTATTAGTGAGAAGGTCCTGGAGAACCTCACAGCAAGATCAGGGTGCTTTAATGGCTGCACAAAGTCCCCAGGGAGAGAGCCCACATGGAGGTACTGCACAAGACTCTCCAGGGTAAAGACATCTTGCCTGGATGCAAACAAGCCACTAAGGAGGGCCTTTCTTGTTATCCTCAAGGAAACTGCCAAGCCAAGAAGTGTGTGATCAAGACATGGAGTTCACACAGAGACTTCGGCCATCAAGCGGCAAAGCCAGAAAGCTGCTGTGACTATGGGGGGTGGGGAGGCACAGCTAGCCAGCCAGCCCCTCAGCGGTCGGACTTCTGTCTTTCCCCTAAGCTCCAGCTCACAAGTATGGTCCATAAGGACCACAGCAGGCCCTTCAAAAGGAAGTTGTAAGGCCTGTAGAGACAGCTCATCAGTTTGGAGCACTTGCTACTCTTGCGGAGGATCCCGGTTCAATTCCCAGCACAGACATGGTGGCTCACAACCATCTATAACTCCAGTTTCAGGGGATCTGATGGCCTCTTCTGACCTCCTCAGCACTAGGCACGCACATGGTGTGCATACACGCATGCTGGGAAAACATTCATACATGTAAAATAATAAATCTTTAGAATTAAAAAAAAAAAGGTCTAAAAAGTAAAAGTAAACTTTAAAGGAGGAAGCATCATGATACCCCAACCTGTAACAGTACCTTATGAAACTCAATCAATTCTCTATTAACTTCCATTTAATGCACTTCAGTGCTCTGCAGACCTGGCATTCACGGAATTGTCCACCATGGTAGCCACACGAAGGTTTCATACGCCCTGACCACGAGGCTACTTTCTCCTTCTTTCTTCCATCTGCCTCCCCATGTACCTCCTCCCTCTCTTCCCTTCCCCCGCTGCTTTAGTTTGTCTGACTTCTTCCTTGATACTGAACTGACAACTCTCAAGTACGCACTAATTCTCACCTCCGGTCACACCACCCTCATCTTCTCTCCGGAGCCTACCTTCTTCACAAACACCACAACCTGGGGGAAAGCTCACAAGCTCGACTTAGAACTGCCACCCTCTGAAAGAATTGGGAGGTCTCTGGGTAAAGCCCCGGTTCTTGGGTTTCCAATTTGAGTAGAAAGACCTGCCAGCAATTTCAAATGAACATTCTGGAGACCCGAGATTCCTACGAGAGCGCCCTTCAGAACGTCTGGACGAGAGGTGACAACCAGGTACAGAACGTTCTTAGGAAATCACAGCCACGGGTTCACTTCAACATTTCTAACTCCCCAGAACTTCTTACTTAAATAAGGGCCACTCAGCTGATGACCCATAACTGAAAACGAGTCTTGTGAGAGATGAGCAGCTAGATGTAAAGGGCCTAAGGAAAAGCAACTCACGTGTTTTCAAAGCCAGGGGCACTTGAGGCAGTGTTCTAGAATGTTCACAATGAGTTCAGAGGAGAAGCAATGGTGTAAAGCAAGTACCACAGCAGACAGACTCTGAACAGTTAGGGCAGCTCTGAGAACGTCCGTGTGGGTAGAAAGGCCTTAACCTAGAGGCCACATGGACCACCCCGATCCCTATCTCGGGACTTCACCGCTCTTCTCCTCAGCCTTTTGGCTAAGATCCAGGGTAGTAACTAGACTTCGTGAATTTTCACTAGGATGGAACTGTAAAAGAGACCCTGGATAACTGAAAGTGGAAACAATCCAGATGCCAACGCTGCTGCCCAATAACTCAGCTCCACCCAGCCGGTTTTCCACTGAGCGGTTCTGCAGGTGCTGCTACCCATAGCCGATGCTTCAAAACCAACCAACAACAAAAGGTGTGAATCTGAGTTGAGCATCTAGTGGAAGTCGGGTGCAGGACTGGGCATGGGGACACATCCCTCTGATCCCAGCCCTCAGGAGACAGACAGACTGGCAGATCTTCTAGAAAAGGTATTAACAGCCAGCCTCAGGCCATGTCTCTCTGTACAAGCATCCACCAAGGACTTGGGGGTTGTTTCTAATCCCCCAAGGGCTGCTTCTGAGCATGGGTGGTGATACAACCCCAGTGACACTCTCACAGTAAACATGGGGCACTACATCTTTGGCTATAGGGAGGGCCAGGATACGGAGGGTGTCATGGTACCTAGGCATGTTCTGGGGTTCACTCTCTGCCTCTCACGTCTCTCCAATACCCTCCAGTCTTGGTCAATTGGCGAACATCAGACAGAGAGGTAGGCGTCAATGAAGCAAGACACTGAGCAGACTCCAGAGACAGAACTGTATTTACCTCTGTGACAGACACTTCTGGGCCCTACACACCATCGCACAGACCACAGGGAGAAGGTGGAAGCCGTTCCTGTGTTTGTGTGTGTCACCACAGTCTCGCTAGTGGAAGCACTAGCACGGAATGCTGGTGAAGGCAGCAGAGAATGCAGCAGGAATCCAAGTCCAGGGGAGTGTGTCAGTGTGATGATTTCCACTGACAGGCACAAGACTCTTTCCTGAGAATACCCTCACCAGCACTCTGCACAGGGCCATGTTCTAAACAGGGCCAAGACAGTGTCTTGGGTATCACATAAAGCAAAGGGAATAGTCCTCCAGGCTATCCTTGGCTCAGTGGGCAGCCTCAGCATTTACCTCTAATGATGTGCCCATATTACAGCTTCATTCATGGTGATGAGTCTGGCATGTCTGAAGGCTTTTCTTGAGACCCGAAGACTCTTTCATGTGTGTATCATTCCACAGAGCAGTGGAATGCTCCCAAGTTTAAATATTCACACACATGCAGTGCGCACACACATACCCACACCCACACACCCCCAACGGCCCCCCCCCCACATATACATGATGAGGGCTGAAGAGAAAGAGAGAGACAGAGACAGAGAGAAAGAGAGACAGAGAGGGGAAAAGCTTCAGGATAAACATCCAATAGCCCAATTCGCAAACATCCACCACCGGCTCCATGTCCTTCAAAAGGCCCATATTCCATATGGCCGTCACCGTCCACAACTTACCAGCAAGGACCTGGAAGAATCCAGTGATGTAAAAGCGGCCGCCTTTGGTGAGGGTGAAGAGCTGGCAGAAGAACAGGAACAGAGACAGGACGCTGAAGATGACAGACAGGACCATGGTGGCCTGGACAGACTGCAGCCATTCTAGGAGAAGGAACACCTGGTTAGAAAAGCTGGGAATGGCCAGGGAAGACCTGCCATGGGGCATGTGGAGTCAAGGGGGCCCCCGATTCCTGAGACCCCCACAACCTGGTGGGAACAGTTCATTCTGCACTTTGAAAAGACAATCATCAAGCCATCTTTTCTTGTTGAACCATGGACATTTCTGGAAAGGGCTGTAGGAAAAGTATGCGTCACTAGAGTTTAGTGCCATTCAAAATATACTGAACCGCCTTCCAATGTGTTTGCCAAATGGGCTGCTTAAGGTAGCAGACGATTCGGGACTTGCATCGTCCCAAGTTGTAATTTTCGACTTTACAATAAAAAGTAAGGCACGAACAGTAAAAACTGTAATTCACACTTGGAACTTGGAGCTCTTCCTGGACTGGCCGTGTGTAGTATAGTTCTCTGTCACACGGGGGACAGCAGCGGCGAATGGCGGTGAGAGACGGCTCCCAGCCAGCTGCCCGCCACCGTCATGAGCATTAAGAGTCCATACTGCAGTACGCAGGGTGCTCAGCTGCGGGGTAGCTTGTGTGTTGAACGCACCTTTGACTTACATTAGTTTCAATTTATAGTGGGTTTACTGAGCCATAATCCCACGGTAACCAAGGAGCATCTTTGTGTATATGAGCCGTAGCCCCATGGTAACCATGGAGCATCCGTGTGTATATGTGCTCGACGATGTATATGAGCCATTTCCACTGCTTCCCGATATTCAAGGGCATCTCCCCACACCCACATAGGTTTCTGAAGGGTGTGTTGGAACCTCTCTGACTGTATTCCAAAAATAATAGTTCATAACCAATATTCAGTAGGTTAGCATCCCCCACGGAGATCCTAGGATTAGCTGTTATAGAGAGAGAGCGCCACTCTTAGAGAAAGCAGGAAGAAAGCGCTAAAAATGTTGGGCACGTCAAGTTCTCTGCCATTTCCGTTCTTTTCTTGGTCCATCTTGACCGTGGCCTTCGACCCCAGCACAGAGCTGTCTCAGTTCCGTTAAATCACCAGATAGCACCACGGCTTCCGTGTTCTCCCTGTGGTCAACCTGCCACGCTTCTGGTGAATCTCTAAACTTCCAACTGAAATTCAGGAAAGGGAGGGTATCCCCAGGTCAACATCTGCTGCAAGCTAATCTGATTCCAGAGGAAGTGAAGAAGGAAGTGGGCTGAGCTCCGTCTGACAGGGGGAAATGTACAGTGTCCACCAGACGGGTTGTACCATGTCCAGACCCTCCTCTCACCAAAGAAGAGAGCTGACAGAGAGGGCTTTAGCTTCTCAAGCAGTAACTACTCGGTGTGCAATAACTTAAAAGTGTACACATCACCCGGTGGCGGCAGACATCTGTAATTCTAACACTGAAAGAAGATCAAGGTGAGTTCAAGACCAGCCTGGGTTACACAGAGGGACCCTGTCACCAAAAGAAGCTTGCTTAGCACAACATCCAAAGCTATGGACTCTGGATGGTTTATAAAAGTTAAGCACCCCTTACCTAAAAACCTGCACAAAAAGCGCTCCAAAATATATATAAAAAGCCAGGATACTGCCCCAAGTAGACAATGCCACACCAAGAAATGCTAACTTATGCACAAAATTATTAAACAGACTACATGAAATTATTTTCAGGCTACCTACATCATAGTATATGAATTCTACATTTAGACTTGTGTCTCATGGTCAACAGTATATATATGCAAACATCAAAGATTTTGAAAGCCTCAATTTTCAGTATTTCTGGTGCAGGACATTTTGAATAGAGGATATGGAACCTGTGATGACTAATTGAATAAGATGGTCCTGTTAGGAGTTCTGAATAGCTCAGGAGAAATCTTTGAGGTGCAGCCAGTGAACCACTTCCAGAGTTTCCAACAAGGCTTCTGCAGACCCACACTGGCAGCATTATCAGACGGAAGAAACTCGAGCTAAACTATAGCTTGTTCGCACTGAGAGATTTTCAGAGATGTTTGATGAGCCCAAGTGTCACCTCCCTATCTGACAGGCCCTGACTCCAGACTTGCACTCTTCCCCCATAGCAATACATGCTGCTGCTTTCTCCAATTTCTTTCTCTGTTAAAGAAAGAAAACAATGTCTGAGGGGCCAGGAGCAGCCCCAATTTCAGGTCACACAACCTCGACTTATGTGTATGCCATTAACGTTGGTATCTTTCCCTTACAGTGTGACTTTTCTGAAAGAGCATTCTGCAATAAAGCTGATGTTACCATGGTACATTAAAATACTCTCTAGCTCCGTGAGATGAAACAGAAGCCGCGATCTAAGGTCTCAATCTGAAACTAGAGCTGTGACCCAACTGTGGCTGGGACGTGTCCCCCAGAGTGCGTTGTTCTAAGGGGCAAGGCTGGAGCAGGTGCTCCCCTGGGTCTCCCTCTCCAGCTCTAAGATCTTTCACTAACACAGTGTGAATTGCCACTAGATCTCACACAGGACACAAGTAGGAAAAGTACCCTGACCTTCATTTATTAACTTTTGAACCCCACTATACACGAGTGGTCTGACCCAAAGTTGGTTCTCAAATCAGAACGTAAGTGAGGGACTCGGGAGATTTATTTAGCGAGCATTTGTTGACCATCTATACTGGCTGTGGGGATCAGAAGATGAAGAAGGTGGTTTTCAACCACCAGTACAACAGATGAAAGACAGACACATACAGTAAGACCAACTCTATCCTTGGCCATGGGTTCAAATTACTCACGGACTCAGGGTCAAGTCATTCCAGCCAGTTACCCAAGAGATTCACCTAACCAACAGCAATCTGAAGACAGTTCTAAAAAGAGACCTTAACTAAATGATAATCAAAATAAAAGGCGAATGACAGGACACAAGAAAACAGAATTTGAGCCAAAATGTAAAAAAGGGGAGCCAAAGAGAAAAGCTTTCTCCTTCCAAGTCTATAAATCAGAAAGCCAAAACACAAGGTCAGAGTTATTCCTACAGCAGGCGCTGTCTCAGTGCAGCAGAGACACAGGAAATGTATATCCCAGCGATAAAAACTATAAACTGTTTTCAAACCCATATGGGGTGGTCTTACAGACTGACTGTGTATTAGGTATTGGGGGGAAAACATCTCAGGAAAGCAGGGATGATCTAAGCATAAAATATAACTCGGAGTTAAAAATAAAAAACCAGCCTGGGCCAAAGGCCAAGGCTACAGCTGGGAGCATAGCGCTTGCCTTGCAAGTACAATGCACACCGGCCTAGAAAGATAAAACAGAAGCCAAAATCAATCTGCACCTTAACAGAGGACTTAGACAATCCTTTAAAGTGGAGATAAAAAGTAAAAATTTCGTCAGTGAGGAACAACACTGAAATTTAATGTATCAGACCTATGAGCTGCGGCCAAAGCAGCCTTCAGAGGACAATGTCTGCCTTGGACGCCTTTAATAGGAAGATAGTAAAGAAAGGGGGATTGAGCTATCAACTCAAAAAGCCAGAAAAACAAGAATGAAACAAATCCAAAATTAATCGAGTTAGTACAGATTAATGAAATTGAAGAAACATGACATGTATTTTTAATAAAATACCTGGTTGGGGGGGGTGCAAATATCAATATGGAATTAACAAAAAAAAGAAAAAAAAAGCAACATTAATGATGTTCCTGGACAGAAACACTCAAAGCCATATGATTCCAATTTTACCAAAAAAAAAAAATGAACAATATAATGTTATTCTCGTCAATATCTTAACTGGAATTTAACAAAATGATTCAAAACTTCACCTAAAAGATGACTGTAGTTCGGTTTACTGTGTGCCTGCCCATGCTGCACACACCCCTGACTTCAGTCCCCAATACTGCACAAACCAAGCGTGGTGGTTCATCAAAAGTTCAAGGTCATCTTTGGCTGCATAGCAAGTTCAAGGCCAGCCTGGTTTGCCTAACACCCTGTCTCAAATTTTTTTCTTTAAAAAAAGAATAGAAGAAAAAAATAACAGTTAAGAAAAATTTTGAATAAAGCATAGTAACAACAAATAAAAGATCAACAACAATATAAAACAAAGGGAAGAAAACCAGAAAAATAAACAAAAAATAGACAGACATCATGCAGAGACCTCCAGTGTATGTCTACTACCTTACATGCTATTAGTAATATAACTAATAAAATATATCTATAATATGTAATTAAAATATTTTATATGTAAAGCTTATAAAGTTTTAGCAAGTCAAACCGTATGTTCTAGTCACTGAAAGAAAAATGTTAGCATCGGGCAGAAGGAAGGCTTTTGATGTCTAGACACAAATTTAGTATACATTAAATACAGTCTGCAAACCATAAGGAAGGGGAGGTGTCAGCTGAAGTTAGGTCTCTAGCTCACAGATCCACAAGATTAAGCTACAGAGGGATCGAAGCACCAAACGTTAAATTAAAAAGCCACACTGATATGGGATCCACAAATGAAAACTAGGAAGCCAGTAAATATCTGAAGACACTTAACCCCACTAGATAACCAGCGGGTGTATGGGAAACTCATGAAGAATGTGGGACCAGTTTTTAATCTACCCAACTGTCAAAAAAAGAGGTTTTTAAAGATAGCGTCTGGTCTGGTGAGATGGCTCAGTGGGTAAAAGCACTCGAAGAATCTGTAGTGGAAGGGGGAACAAACTCCCTGAAGTCATCCTCTTCCTTCCACATGGGCATCATGTCATGCGAGCCCAGGCACTAACAACAAGTAGAATTTAAAGCCGGTCACTTCGCCTGGCTCAACATGACACACTGTTCGCGCAGCCCTTCACACCTAGAGATCTGAAAGAATCTATGTACATTTTTCAGTGTTTAAGACACAATGACTCAATAATTTAACATCTGTATCTGGGAGTAAATACTTGAACATATACTCGAAAACACACTTAAAAACTTCATCAGCCAAGAACGGCACTGAAAGTAAACATGCCAGACCCACAGGCTGCAGCCAAAGCAGGCTTCAGAGGACAATGTCTGCCTCGTACGCCTTTACTAGAGAAATACTAAAGAGAAGGGGGTTTAACGGTCAACTCCAGAAGCTGCAAAAACAAGAATGAAATAAATCCAAAATTAACTGAGTTGGTATAAATTAAGGAAATTCACCCAGGATGCTCACAGTAGTATGTGTCAGTCCTATGATAACGAAGAAATGAATCAGTGTATCTCCCTATAATGTCTTACCTACAGTCTCCCACAGTAACACTAGGCTATCTACCTACAACGGACCTGCAGCACTTGAAAAATGACAATTAGACAGCAGCACCTTTTTAAGACCTCAAGACAATAAGGAGTAAAATGTGCACACAGCACAGGGCCATTATGTAAACATACCAAACGACAGGACTTGCTACAGTGCACACCTACAGAAAACAACAACAACAACAACAAACAAAGAAAGGTCTGTCGATCTGATGCCCGGGGACCTCCAGGAACTTCAGTCATAATGAGAGGGAGTTTGGTCAAAAATCTTTTCATTGGATCTGTATCTTCTGACTTATTTTTAATAAGAAGATCTGTATCTTCAGCTATCTGAAGCTTTCACATCCATAGGCTCAACCAGACAGGCCAAAGATGCTTTGCAAAGCTCTGCCTGTGGTGTACACGCACAGCCTTCCCTTACCCACACCCCCTGAAGAATACAACGCCAACTATTTACACAGGCTTCCCACTGTCCTACTGCTAAGCTGGCCGAGCAAACAGGAGGATGTGCAGAGGTTACGCACAAGTACTAACTACCCTACTGAATGTGAGGAACTTGAGTTTACGAGGATTGGGGCATCAGGCTGGGAACAAATCCACACTTCCTAAGGAAAGGCAGCTTCACATGTATTGTGCAAGCATTTAAACAAGTTTAAAAACTACAAGGCAAAGTAGATATGGCAGTGTCAATAGTAAGGGCTAGGTTTCCAAACCGTGAAAGAACTGCAGGATTCCTGGGCATAGAGAAGAAAAGACCCTCTATTCACCAAGTGCCATCCATCAGGCTAGCTAAGGACAGCAGAGCCAGGCCTTGGAGAAAGCAGCCTCCATGACAGTCCCAAGGCTGGCTCAGCCAGCTGGCTGCTCAAAGAGAAGCCTGCAATGCCCTAAATGTTTCTCCCCAGCCAGACTCCTTCTCAGACTTAGAATAGAGGAGTGGCCAGGGCAGAAGGGTGGGTGCTTAAGTCCATGTGAGAACAGGCTCAAGCCATGATGAGCACAGCCAGGCTCTCTCTAGCAGTCATGTGTATGTGCTCTCATTGGAACAGCCCTGAAGTCGCTCTGCTGGATACCTACTTAACTTATCACTTGTCTCCTGGAGAACTAAATTGCCCTTCTTTAGCTTGGCTTACTGTCCCAGATCATGGGGGTGCAATGATTCGGACTGATGTGAAAGCCCTGTTCAAGGAGGGTGCAGAAGTGGATCCAAGTGGCTTTGGGGTTCAATCCCGTTGGAAGGAGGGAGGAGGGAGAGAAGGAAGGAGAAATGGGAAGGGAGGAAGGAGCTTGGGGAAAGAAAGCCAACCCCACTCAGACGGTGCTAGCAGCAGAGAAAGAACCTTTCATGTTGTGACTCGAGGCTCCATTCTAGGTGCCTCCATCCGGGTCAGTGCTGTACCGGGGACCAGACTTCAGAACTGGTGTGACCGGGGCACCAACCAGAACTCCAAGAAGCATCCTGACACAACTTTGATGTCGCTGTGTTTCTCTTCCCCAGCACAGCAGCACTGTAAAGCGTCAGCAGACGGGTATCTGTCTACACAGCAAGCTGACTGCAGTGAGCTGGCAGATCAAGCTTTGGAGGTCACTGGACCTCGGCCGTGACTACTCGGCTGCCTTCTGTAGGACAAAATCAGGGAGAGCGTAAACCAGTGGGTGCGGCTGACTTAGCCAACACACGCTTATTTAGTGAATCAAGCAGTGGCTTTACTTTGGCCTCTAAAGCTAGTGTGCCCACTTCTGCTAGAGCAAAGTAAGAGGCTAGTGACGACAGCAGAGAGGAACGGAAGTCAGGGAGAAGGCTGTCCATCTGCAACTTGGGTTTCCAGTGACCTGCAAAGGCTGCTATCCCAACGGTGAACAAGCCCCACTGTGGCAAGTCTCTGCTCCCCGCTAAATGCAAGCCTGCAATAACTGAGTGTATAGTCCAAGGAAACCTCTTGTCATTCTCCAGAGCTCACTTAGTATGGACTGGATACCCGGGGAACGTCGCTAGAATTCCTGGTGCCAGGTCTAAGCCAATCTCAACCCTGGGTTGCTCAATCAGAATGAAAAAGCCTGCATGCTCCCCACGGGCCCGCTGCTCCAGTGAGACTGCTGCCAGGTGCCAGGGCTACAGACAACTTTCTGTGTTGGGTTGTGGCTACAGACAGGCCCATCCCCCAGAGCACACAGGGGATGGCGGAGCTGGCTCACCCAAGCTTCCCTTCAAGGTCAGATTCCTGCCCAGAGCCAGCTGAGCAGAGAAGGAAATACATCTGCCCCCTCGGCTATATTCTTAGCCTAGGGCCTACAGTCTAGATGGTTAAGGGCTCAGAGGACACGAACAGTTCATCTGCCTCCGTCATTACCAGGACTGAGCCAGCCTCTCCCTGACCTCTGCTTCTCCCTGGGCAATTTGTGAATGGTTTTCTGATTCAAGAGAGAGAGAGAGCTCACAGGAGTCTAGAATGTAGCTGAGCAGATCGGTGACTTGTTTAGCATACTCAATGGTATGGGTTTGGTCTCCAGGGCCACCAAAAACAACCCATAAATAATAAGTAGTTCTGTTGAAAATGTAAGGTAGATAAGATAGAACACGAACTGGAGAGATGGAAGAAAGCCATCAGGGCCGGTACATCACAAAGGGCAGGAGTTAGTGCCTCCCACAGGCACAGTGCTGCACTATTTTCAAAGTCACATGACAGCCCCCAAGAGCAGGACCCCCACCTCCGAATCTCCAACCCACCACCATCACACAAAAATCACCATTTTCCCTTTTTTTCAGTATGAATGCCATTCCAGAAATAGCTGGATTTCCAAGCAGCCTCCACCCTGAACAATGTGGCCTCTGCTTACCCTTCGCCCACCAGCTTGGTGGCCCGGAGTCCAGTGTGGGTCCTGTCCCAGGGGCCTCCACCCCTTCCCCCAGCAGTTTGAGACAAGAATGGGGGCTCAAGCTAACTTTGCCCATGACCCCTGCAGCAAGTCTATCAATAGGAAAGCAAGGCAAGGCCCTGGGGCTCAGAGACCATGGAGGCTTACCTCTCCTGAGGCCTTTTCAGCCGATAATTAAGGAGGTGTTTTAGGGGAGCAACCTGCAGCTGGACATTAGTGAACACAAAGTGCTGGGGTGGGTTGGGGGTTTAGAAAGAACCCTCCCATCCAGGGACTCCAATGACACAAGAGCAGGTTGACTGTCACTAATCCAAACATCCAAAATGTTCACAAAATCTCCAACTTGACACAGTGGAAAGTTCTTCACCTGACCCAAAGTGATAGGTGCACTGAATAGGTAGACGTCTATCTGCGGGCTACGAATATCAGTTGTATATAAATACATTTCAAGTTTAGACTTGAGTCCCTTGCCAAACATGGCTAACGCATACACAAGTGTTCTGACGTCTAAAAACACCCCAAATCAGAGCCGCCTCCAGCTTGCAGACCTTTTGGAGAAGATGCTCAATTCACGCAAGTACTCAGATACCTGCACTCCTAATTAACAGGCTCGTGGAAGATACAAACCAGTCTCTCGCCTAGTTTATGCTCTGACACCCATGCTCTTCTGCGCACTGGGTCTTGGATTTGCACAGAGATCCCCATGCACTCACTGGGGTGCCTGAGTTCCTTGAACAGAAGGAGCTTTTGGAGGCTTCGTCTGTACCCTGTTAAAAGGCCAGGGAAAAAGGAAGATCTGCAGAAAATGTTTATCCTGAGACTCAATCCACAAGTCGATATCAAAAAGGGGGCATGGATTTCATGCTCCAGTACCTTAGCCTCTCTTTCTGACACAACATGTAGTGAATTATTATAGGTCACAAGAAGTTGTGCTTGTTTAAAAAAAAAATAAGACAAGCTTGATAAACTTCTACAGTTTAATAGTTTTCAAAATCATTGACCGTGGCAGCCCACTTGAAAACACTGAGTTTGGCCACAGAAACAGACTAGAGAGAGAGGCAGACAGAGTCCATTGCAGAGCCTAATCCTTGCGAACGGAGAACAGACAGGGAGTGGAGGAGCTGTCTATGACATCTTTGGGTTTTACAGGATTTCTCCACACAAGAAAAACCAAAGTCCTCCAGTCTCCCCGCACCAGATACAAAAAGGCTATCATGGAAATTAGGAGCTAGAAAGAACACAGTCCCCACACTTACCAGGAACAGTATGCCACCCACCCACCCCTTCCTGATATTCTAACTCCCAAGAACAAGCTCAAGGGTCAGTCACCTCCTTGGGTCCACCTAGATACCAATTATGCCCTGGATGTGCAGAGGCCCTGGGACCTGTGCAGCGAGGACTCTGACTGTGTGTCCTTAGCACAGATAACTGTTAAGCCATCAGGGTACCAGCCTGCCCCGCTTGCTAGAGATAGACCAGTGCTGGATTCCCGGGGTCTCACTGACTTGTTTTTCCACCACAATGCACTGGAGTGCCTGAAGAGTCAACAATGTACTTGAAATCAGAGTCAGCGTCTTCCCTGGCACCTTTTGGATTTAGACTCCACCAAAGGCAGAGAAGGGGGAGGGGAGATGATGTGGCATGGAGAGACAGCTCTGATTTTTTTAAACCAGTCAGCTAAGCCAAATCCACGGGTCCACTTCAGAGGCTCTCAATGGCACACTCGCTGCCTACCCAGACCAGCCAGTGGGGACCCTGGGACAATTCCACTAGCTCCAGAGAAGCCACAGGAAGGAGGAGAGGAAACGGCAGTCCTCCACTATTCCGTCAAACAGAACAAAGACTACTGTCACCCCCGCTGGTTCAAAGGCCACTGGAAAGATTTCCAGTTCTTGAGAGTGAGCAATGGGACACAGTGAGCCCAAGTCTAGAATACCGGCACAGGGGAAGGCCACCAGGACTGACTGCCCCAGGCGACAGAAGCTGTGGGCTAAACAAAGGAATTTCTCAAGTGCCTTCCTCTCATGGACTTCCTCTCACATCGCAGGTTGCCCGTCCCAAGATTCCCTCCTTAGCAGATCCCCATTAACCTCTGTCCCAGGCTCAGCTCAAGACTGTGTTCCTCCTCTCTTCAGCCTCAGGACCCTGAATATGCTCCCTCACAGATTCAGGATGTCCAATTGTAGGGATCCAGGGAGACTGGTCCCTAGGGACTGCTAAATCCAAAAAGAGACTTTGCTGACACTGCTGATGAGCAAATCCAACCCTGGTTCCTATCCTCCGATGCCCGTTTTCCTCCATCCCTACCAACTCAGTCCAAGGCCCCATCTCGTACCTATCTCCTGCCGCCACCAACCTAGACATCATTTCTAATCTTGCTTCCACAACCCTACATCTAACGCAGCAGCAAAGGCTCTCACCAGCGCCCCTCCTCCTACCCTCCTCCCAACCAGCCAAGCCTCTACCAGTGTTCCACAGTTCCAACGTGGGTCCAATGTCGGACTCTAACAAGAATGCCTGGCATAGTGCTTGTATGATCTTTGTCACCGGGGCTGTCACCGCCCATCATTCCCAGCCTGGAACATCACCACAGGGCCTCACTGGTCCTTTGCCTTTCCCCAGAATTAATTTGCAAACTGCCCACCCGTCACTGTGGACAAAGAGTCCTCCTATGACCTGCTCCTTCCTCCCCAGGGATAACAATCTACCTCATTTCTACAACTTTCTGAACCCCATTTTCCACACTCAGGATTGTTCCAACTAATTGTGAGCTCCATGTGGCAGAAACCTGGTCTTTCTTATGCCTCTGTGTGCCCAATTTCTGGAACAAAGCCTACATACGGTACAGGATAGCCTCCACACGCGTGAAGAACATACAGCTGCAGCTCACTGGTGTCTCCTCAGAAAGGAAAAGCTTTCCTGGAAGCTGGGTGCTTCCTATCACTAGTTGGACAAATGCACAGTGGGCTTATTGCAGAGGTGTCTCTAGACTGATGGGAAAAGAGATAGTCGGAGGCTCTCGCAAGCCAGTGACTGTATTTTCAGTCCCTAGGCCCACACATCCTCCTCTGAGGCCATCATGCCCTCAAGTCAAGCTACGGCCAAGCTCTCCCTGCTCCTAAAATGCAAAGGATGTTTTCTGGGCTCCAATGCAACCCGACAGATGCAGCTGATACCATAACCTACAATGCAGCATCATAATAACTATAATAACTGGTTATTATGAAAGGACGACTCACTGTGTTATCTGTGCAGGTCTACACTCCTGGGCTCAGGCAATCCTCTCACTTCAGCCTCACAGCTAAAGCTTTTAAACGGCAAAGACTGTGAATGTTCCGTATTAACCGAGATACTGACATCCGATAGGAAAGTCTAGAGTTCAAATATCACATCCCATCCCCTAGACTACTTTTCCTGCCAGAGAACCCATGAGATCCTGTAAAATCAAGAGCCATTACTGCGGTGGCATTATGAGTTGGCCTGGGGAGCCACCAAGACTTTAAGCTGTGAAACATGAGCCGATAAATGCAGAGGGCCTCTGGGTTTCCTAAAGTCCGACCTGAAGCTGAGCCACAGCAAGGAAATGCTCTGCTGTCCTTGCCAAAATGACAGGGTCACCAAATGGAAGAGTGAGATAAAGTCTGGCATCATTTTGGAGACAGAGACAAAAGAGGCCACCAAGAGCATTTGGTGGGACCGATGCTGGCCAGATACAGGTTTTCCCCGTTTCCAGCCCGAGCAATGCCACCCACACCTGTGAGTTGCTGTCATTTAGAACGGAAAAGAAGAGCAAGGAAGTCTTACTCTGAGACGGAGCGGTTCTCTGCAGCTGAGAGGTCCAATGTCACCAGGGACCTACAGGGCGTCTCCAACCACTGTGAAGGCAAAAGCATGCCTTGGGCATGGTTATTCCCTTCACGTTCTGGGTTGAGTAGACACTCTCTAAAATCAAAGATGTGTCAAGAATGGGCACACTTTCTGTGGTCACGGTCCTCGGTTTCCCACACAACAGAGCACTTTGTAAGTAGGAATGGGGTAGGAGTCAAGTCGTGCCAAAGGCAAGTGTGCTGTGCCTGACCTCAGCCGAGTTCTCTGAAGGCAGTGAGGAGACCAGGGCCAGGCTGAGCCCTCCTAACCCTCGGGCACCCAAGCAGCCTGGGATCTGACCCTTCTGCTCCAGGCCAGTTCCACACAGGTGAAATCTAGAGCTGGAGATCACTTCTATACATTTAAAAATATATATAAATTCAAAGCACAAGGTACAGATTCACTTAAGGGCAAAGCATGCACTGTCCAGACCTGGAGCAGTGGCTCCTCAGCTCCCTCACAGGGACTCCGGAGAAGGCTCAGCACCCACCAGAGCCTGAGTTTACAGACCTTATTGATCTGAAAGCCAAGGCCCCAGTCACTTCTGCCTCTCAGCAATGCTGTGGACACCACCCTCTGGTCCTATTCACCATGCCTGCAGCTTAAAACGCATTTCTCTAATATAAAATCCTTTCTGTAATTGTTGTCTGATTATAAAAATAAATGTCTCCAGGGAGGAATATATGTAAAGCAGAAAAGGTTTTGTTTTTTGTTTGTTTGTTTGTTTGTTTTTAAGTGTTGGGAATAATCAGGCAGACATTTTGGGGTTCCTTGTAAGAACCCAGCAGAGTCTGCCTGATGAATGCTTCGAGAAGAAAACAGATCCCCCAGAGTCTAGAGCAGACAGGGTTTCAACAGAACGGGGAGGTGCGATGAGCTTCCAGGGGCACAGCTCTTCCTGAGTCTGGAAGGATCTTTGGACACTCCCCATCCTGTCCCACTCTGCCCCTCTGCTCTATTCCTCTCCTTCCTGTGACCGACCTTGTACTCAGTGGTCCCCCTACCTAGAGCCTCTCCCAAATGTCCGCACAGCTTCCTCCAGGGTCATTCTCAAGGGCCCAATCTCCAACTCCTAACCCCCTTCCTCCACACCCACCCTCACACTCAAGTACACACTGCAGCCCCCATGTTCTCAATCCACGGTTCCGTTCCCTGCATGGCTCCTGGTGCCGCCCGCCATCACGTGAGCTCCCTGGATGGCTGCTCGTCTGTTCTCTTCTCTGTGTCGCACCACAGGTTTAACAACACAGCTCTGCTGAAATACCGGGGAGGGAGAATAGTAAGGACGAGAGGCAGGAAATGGAGAGAAGAATGGAGAATCCTGAAGTGGGGCGTTTACCTCCAAGGGACAACGGGAGTGCTGAAATTCTATGATGGATGAGGAAGAGGCCCTTCCAGCCAATTCCCCTGGACCATGGCAAGGCTGTCAACTTGGAAATGAGGGCCAATGGGGCCTCAGGAAGCTTGGAAAACCAAGTGATGGAACCAGGCTTTCTTCTTAAAAACTTTATCCTGGATTCCTAGATAGGAAGACCTATCACAGAGGGTCAAGAACAGATAGGCACTATCGAGTCAGAAGCTGCCTCGGTGGCTCTCACAAGTCGGGCACTGTGACTGTAGACGTTAGAGGATGGGATGTCTTATGAAACGGGGATTCTGAGAAGGAGGAGAAGTGTGCACAGGGCGGACTCCAGCGGCTGGGCAGGCTGGGCAGTGGGGCACTCTTCACTAACATAGTAGACAGTGGCAAAGAATGGTCAAGGTGCTGGATGACTCTGAAGATGGCCACTTGGGTGGGGCCTCTGAAACAGCCTAGCAGAACTCTCCGGCAGGTGGCTGAACACACAAGTCTGGCGTTGGGAAGAGCAGGCTGGACTGGAAGAAACCAAAGATTCGCGGGCATTGATAAAGGACTCCGAGATTTCACTACACTTGAGGAGGAGGAGGGAAATGGAGGAAGAGAGCATGGAAAGGGAGGGAGGAAAGGAGAGAGATGGAGGGGGAAAGGGAAGGGGAGAGAAAGTGTTGACAGTTCTACTCCATTTCTCTGCCTTCTCGTAAATGAGTAAGGCAGGATCTGGTAACTAAGCTCCACCAAAAGGAAGGAACAAATGTGTGTTCCAGGCACACTCCATTAAAAGGGGAAGAGTACATTCTTTCTTCTCTGCTTTGTTCACCCTGCTGTTGAGGACACAGTTGGGATGGCTGGAGCTCTAGCAGCCTTTGCATTCCTGGGGGATGAGAACCAACCCCGCAAGATGGCAAAGTACCTAGAAAGTACCTAGTTCCCTAAAAATGTCATGAAACCCGTGCATCTCTCGGGCTGCTGTGCTCTGACTTCCTCAAAGGGGGGAAATAAACTCATTTGCAGTGCCAACATTTGAAGACGTTCTGCCCGATAGAGACAGTCCTAACACTAACCAGAATACCGGTCAACTGGTCTACCACGTCCTGTCTTCTTGCAGTAGGTCATTGTCCAGACAGAGCCTATCTCCCCGCTTGCCTGTATTTACTTAAATCCTGCCTGCCCTTTGGAGGAGGGATCATATTCTGCCTCCCACTGGAGACTGCCCCTCCACTTCCTCCCTGAACTCTGGCGCTGTCTGCCTGCCCCCTCTCCTCGGGCACCTGGCCCAGTGTGCCTTCACAGGGAGTGACTCATGCCTCCACACTTATCCCCGGGCTACTCAGTGAGGTTCAGCATCAGCAGGGGCAAGGTCCCTGACTGCCAAAGCCAGGAGCTCCCCAGCCTTGGGGTGGGCCCCACAGAGCCGTTCACCTCTGCCTCCAGCAGGGATTAGGCAGGGGCCAGAAAGTAAGTGAATCAGTTTGGAAACAAACTGAGAGTGTGGGAAGAGGTTGAGGGCCTGAGAATGACAGGTAAAACCAGATCCAGTGTGAAGAGATAGCTTTGAGAAAAGACCTGATACACCTTCCGCCTTGATAGTGTAGACACTGGGCTGCCTCAGAGTACACATTAGCAGTCCACATCCACATAGCAGTGGCTTCTATGACAACAGAGCATCCCCTCTCCCCCCAGAGAGAGGAAGAGAGTATCAGTTCCCTTCAGAGAAAGAGCTAAACAGTGGCATATGGCTATGGTATCCCAGCTCCTCGAGGAAGCTGAGGCACGGGGAATCCCTTGAACCCAAGAATTCAAGACCAACCTTGGCTGCAGCAAAACCCCAAGGGAGGTAGGAAGCCTACCATGTACATGGAGGTACATACTTGATACCTATTCTTTACAAATCACTATCAATAATGATTACTCCAAAAAGTATGCTTCCAGCTGTCTAAAAACAAACGCATTCGTTTAATTCGGAGAACAACGCAACACAGTTCATTCAGGAAGGTGGTCCAGTGCTTTAAAAGTAACTTTGAAACTCTATTGTCGCACTACTCATTGTTGAACACCACGGAACAGACAAAGCAGGCCCAGGGGACTGAGCACTCAGAGCTTAGTTGATAACATGCTGACACACCGGGAAGACGTCATCGAGATAATTACCACTCGGGAAGTTTAGATGGAAAGTCTTAATTTAGAATAAGCCCAAGTGGAAACAAGCCCGGCTTCTTTGGGACCTTTCCTGAATGCCTCAAAAGCCCGTTATTGTCAGAGCTATGACCTGGGGTTCCCAGAAAAGCCATCCAGCAGACTTGGAACACACTAACAAACTGAGCAGAATCACCGTAGGCTAGAACCCAGAAAGATGAATCTGTCAGGCACGGAGAAGTTGAGAGGCAAGTTTCCTCTTTAAAATAGCACTAGTGTCTCTTTAACGTGTGCTTCTGGCATCAGGGGACAGCTATTTACCGTGTAGGAAGATGCAGAGTTTGGGCCAATTAACGGGTTACCCAGCTGTACTGGCCATTCTCTCGCAGACAGTTTGTGCACAATTTAGCAGTTCCTCTGCCTCCTCGTTTCAGCTGAAACTCAGGCGGTTTTAATATGCCTGCCAAAACTGCTCCTTCCGGGCCTAAGAGTCTCGAATTCTGTGCCAGCCCCACGTGGCCAGATGCCACTTGGGGACAGCGCCTGTGGACACCAGGCCCAAAGCCCCAGCGAAAGCTGACTTTTCAGGCTGTCTTGACACTTTTGACCACTAGGTGTCAGCAGTGAGCCAGAAGCCGCACATCCTGAATGTCTAGGGCACTTCTGCCAGACCCTAAAGCTGAAGCGGTTGAAACCTGATGCTGTGGCTTTGGGGGGGGGGGGGACCAAGAGCACTCTCATCACATTCTCAGGCGCTCATGAGCGGTGCTCCTTTACTTGGCTGCCAACTCACCATGCAACCTCTAGGATGGTTTCAATTTAGTGTGTCCCACACACCCAGATGAAGAACTACCCATTTCAAAAGGACTGGGGTCTTGGCCCTGTCCCCAGCCCCAGAATGGTGAAATTTTAAAACCGCTTTTTACCTGTCCCCCCTATGAATATGTTACCGGTTCCCATTTCTGCTGAGTCTAGGGTCTTTCATTTGCTACATCTCAATGATACTCTTGCAGAGTCTTTAAGGAAGAAAAACCCAACCAAGGGACGGGATTCCACGGAGCCCAGAGTCACGTCACTGTCTGTCCTGTGGGGATGGATATTAACTGGTCCCTCTCACTGAGTGTGGCATCTTCAACTAAACCTGAGAGAGCAGTTTACAGTAAGATTGGAAGCTGTCCTTAACTGGCCCTGTTAAAGCCAGAGTTCCAGGCCTCCCTGGACCCAGGACCCATCCTTGGGAACATAGGACCAGGTCTTGGCAGAAATCTCGTAGTCGACTACACATCCACCAGAACAAGCCCCTAGTCACCTCTACACAGGCTCCCTGCCGAGCCCTCCTAGTGTGTTCCCTCCATTTCATTCTCAGCCATAGCCAAAGATGGTGAGAGCAGAGGAGAAATACAGTCTATGGAGAAGGGCCCACAGGCTCAGCTTATGATGCTAAATGGTACCACTGAGGCCCAAGACCTAGGAAGGCTGTCTGCTAACGGGGGTGGGGGCAAACCTAGCCAGGCCATCTTCCGGAAGTCTCAACTGCCTAACGCTGCAGTGGAAAGATGCGGGACATTTCTGATGGAGAGTCACCAAACCAAGTATGTCCACAGTATCACCTGCTGCCATGGCATCTACTTTAGGTGAACCGGCATGTCACCACCTCTGCTTACCTGTGTCCGTATTTCTTTACCCACAAAGAACATTACACAAAGTGACTGGGACAAGCTGAAGGCATGGCTCAGGCAGAGGCACAGTGATGCTAAAGACCCCCGAGTGAGACAACTGTCCCCTGCCTCTCATGTTGGTTTCGTGGTTCTGTGACACATTCCACCTCACCCAGTAGGGCCTTTCTAGACCAGAACCTCAAAAAATTGATGTTTTGGGGGTGCAAAAGAAGAGCCGTCAGGACCACTCCGAGCAGAGCACAAAACTAGTCTCTCACCACTTGCCGAGGATGAGGAGCAATGCTGGACGGCTCCAGAGAAGGACGTGGTACAGTTCTGCCAGAGATCAGTCGTGTGTCCATTGCCCACAAGCCATTGCTGCAAAGAATCAAATGCCCCAGTCAGTGTAGCAGTGAGGAAGGAGGGAGGAAAGGGGCAGGGTGAGGATGGTAGAGCAGTCATCACCTGGAGGCCTGCCCTAGCCCATCCTGCCCAGTGACATCAGCACCTGGAGGCCTGACCCTCCCCCTTCCTGCCCTCAGCACAGGCCACTCCCTGGTAAAGTTAACAACTGTGATCCAGGAATGAGAGGTGACAGTCTGATACAGATACCACGTCGAGGTGGGAGTCGTGTTTTGTGTGTGAAAAGCACTTTGGAAAAAGAAAGCTATCCCACGCAGAGACACCCACATATACACAGGCTACCACACGAAGAGGTCTGTGGCATAGGAGGAACCAGGGACTTGCCCAAGGACCACTGCACCCAAGCTCTACCCCCACCACACATATATCTTCTGGGCCTCATTCCTAGCCGTGACCCCTCTAAGCCTACTTCTTCACATACATATTTCCTGAGTGGGCGTGGAGGGGTCAGGGTTTTATGTAGCCCAGGCTGTCCTCAAACTCTCTGCATAGCCAAGGATGACCTTGAACTTCTGACCCTTCTGCTTCTACCTCAGGAAGTGCTGAAATTACAGGCATGCACTACTATACGTTAAGTGCAAGCCATGCTAGGAACTGAACCCAGGCTTCATGCTTGCTAACCAGGCACTGTGCCAGCTGAGCTTATCGTTCCTACTGCTGGCAAGATGAGCATCAACCATGGTCATAATGAAGATCTTGTAAAGAGCAAAACAATTTACAAATCCCAAACCCGTTTCTCAGAAACCACACTTCCACCTTGCCTTACACTAAGTCATTAAGGCCAGAAGCATACGTCTTCACTGGCAAGAAAATAAACTTACAAATGAATTAATCCACCGTGTTTGACAGCTTCATAACCAGTCATTTCCCTGGTCAGCTCTTATCAGTGGAGGGCAGTCCCCTAAGATACTACAGGCCTGCTGCAAGACTGGCTAGAGACTTACACACTTTTCTTTTTCCAGATAAGTCGATTTTAACTTGATAACTCCAAGTCCTCACGAGTTTTATAAATGGAACAACTCGTCCGAGCTATGATTGGGGGGGGGGTAAGACTTTATAAATTGCCCACCTAGTTCAAAAAGGCTACATCAAGGAGGAAAAAAAAATGCAGTCTAATCTTATCAACTGGCGGCCAAGAACCACGTTATCTGCCCTGCTGTCCTTTGGCTCAAAAGCCTGACCAGCTAAGTTCCTGTAGTTCTTGCTCACTTTCTACCCCTGACTCTGGCCCGACTTTCTCACAGGACTGAAAAGAAACGGGTGGCCAGAAAGAGAAAAAACAAACGTCCCTGGGCCTCTGAGATGCTCAGGGGTCTGCAAATATCATTTCAGCTTTGGCACTTGGAGAAGCACCTGGGAACCCAGAGCAGGGATAGCTGCCGCCCCGCGGGGAGCCTCCCCTGCCCCCCCCCCCCCCCCCCCCCCCCCCCCCCCCCCCTGAGGGGGGTGGACAGCAACACTAGCACCGCAATGTGGAGGAACAGGATCCCCAACAACAGGAGGAGCATGGTGACTGGGAGTTGGGCTCGGGCTCGGTGGAGCGATGCCTGCACGGAGAAGGAGGCGGGTGTGAGGCCTCTGGCCCTGGCCCGGGGGCCCAGCTGGCCGGGAGGGGGCGGCAGCCGCCATCCTTATCCCCGCCCAGCGCCCGCCCGCGATCAAACATCTTTTGCCTTTGGAACAAAACAAGCAAGTGGTACGCACGTCTCGATCACCCCGGGAGGCGCGCGTTGGAGAGGAGTTTCCAGAAGGATGAGCCGAGGCCACAGCAAGCCTCCGCCCAGCCCGGGCGCCTCTCCGGGCTCGTGGGACTCGGGAGGCCACATCCCGGCCCTAGTCACGGGGCGGATTCCCCCGGGGGGCCCGGAAGGCTCAGCGGGTGGCGCCAGGATTGTATCCAGCGGCTTGGGGTCGCCCGCCGCCCGAGGCTGCTTTCCCAGACCCCAGAGCGCCTCGCGTTCCGTTACTTGCCTCCAAGTTTCCACCGGGTTTTGCCAGCGGAGAGGAGCCGCCCCGCCCTGGGCTCAGCCTAGACGCTGGCAGCTCCGGGATCGGGAGAGCAGGCGGGCTGGAGGACTGCCCGGCTCCCGAGCTTCCCGCGCGCGGGGTTCCGCGCCTTCCCTGCGCCCCAGGGGGTTAAGGGCCTTCAGGGCCGCTAGTTCCACCCTCTCCCCGCCGCCCCCAACGGCCCCACGGACAGCCAGACTGAGCCCGCCACAGGCAGGGCCCCTATGCGTACCCGGTCCAGTTTTCCATCCCGAGTGGATGCTCCAGGAGCCCTATCCTGGGGTGCCGCTGACTAGCGGGAAGGAGACTGTAAAAGGACTGGTTGAGTCTGAGAATTCCCACAGATCAGAACTGGCAAGATGTGTTTCTGAAGTCTGGAGATCCTATCCCTCCACTTCACAGACTTTAGGGGGCTAAAGCTTGGGTGATCGATAGCGAATGTATACAGCTGTGAAAGACCTGGATGGCTGCAGCTGGGTGAACCAGTTAAGGACAGAACCTTGGGCCAAGGAGACTTCAGAATAGTTTTGACAAATATTCTATCCCAGACACCTCCCTTTTCCTCCCAAGGAACACATCAAAAACAAAAACCCAGGAATGCACAGAAGATATAAATAGGATTTTTCCATGCTTTACAGAAAATTAAAATTACAGCGGATGGCTTCAAGGAGCAGGGAGCAAGAGCAGATAAGGCCTGTGGCTAGGACCTGAAGGGCTAGAGGTCTGGGATACTATCCTAGGTATTTTAACAGTACATCGTCTGGAAAGAATTGCATGGCTGCCCCAGCCACCCTCTATCCAGACACCGCCACCACCTTGAGGTCTGAATGCTGTGGAGGCAAGTCCTAGGTGTGTCCCTGGGGTAAGGCTAGGAAAGGGGTCTCAGCGCTCCCGCCACAAGGCGGCCCTGTGGAGGGCAGGAACCCGGTCAGCACTCTAGGGCACCATCTCCAGATGATGCACAGGTTTATCCCACCACCTCCTTCACTTTCCCTACCAACTTACTTGCAGTTCAGAGACAGCTGTCTCAGAGCAGTGTGGCCTCGGGCACAAACTCCGGTGCGACCTCTGGGTTGCTGGCGTCCCCCAAAGACAGCGGTGCTGCAGGGCTGCGCGCGCGCAAAGCAAGGGGCCAGTGGGAGGCTCCTGGCGTTCCCCTTTAACGGGAACTACGCCCTGTTTGCGTCGCTGCAGAAGGGTGTGTCCCGGGGTCAGCGTGTGCGGGAGGGCGGGCCTCCCCGAGGAGAGGGGGCAGGCGGGCGGGGCGCCGACTGCCCGAGACAGTTACTTGGACTTAAAGACACTCCGGAAAAAGCAGATCTCAGCGAAACCTAGACTTTTACTCGAAGCTGGAGGCCCCTGGGCTTCTCACCTCCCACCTCCCCTAGCTCTGTGGTACTTGGACCCTGTTGACCAATAAATCATACCTTCGCCCCCCACTCCCACATGGGTAAAGCTTGCCGGGCATCATGCCGCATGTGCGCAGGGCTCGGTTTCCGGGAGCACCGAAGTGGACTGTGCCCATGCAGGGTTACTGGGACTGGATCCCCTTCTCCTACCGACAGCCCGGACCTCTGGGGTCTTGCATACCTGGCTCGCTTGCGCTAGGGTCTTAACTGGACTTGCCCTCAAAACACCCATCCCCGCCACGCTATTCCTGTTTGTACCTAGAAAGTGTGCTGGCTTCTTGGGATTCAGAGGACCCTGCTGGGACCAGAACCGAAGGCGAGGGGCAGGTTGACAAAGAGACAGGGAGCCCTAAGACCCGGTTCCTCCTAGCTTTGGCAAACACCAGATTACAACCACGTATAAGCTCCAGGCGAAGTTTGCCTGAGGCAATCTGGCCTGGCTCCCAGCCTTGGCTGGAGTCCTGGCCACGAGGGTAGGGGGGTGAGGGAACTGGCCATCTGAGGTGCGGAAGATCAGCCAGAGAAACTAGCTGATTCATAGCCGCCTGAGTGTGGCCCTCCCAGAGTTATAGAGGGAGAGGCTAGCCAGCTCTTCTTGGAGATGTGCCCAAGTAGCCATCAGGTCACCTGTGTCCTGTCCGGCTGACTGAGCAAGGAGCCAATGTGTTAAAAGTCTCTACCCGCACATCCACGCCCTCCCTACCTATTATGAGTAGTGAGTCGTGTGTCATCAAGCCCTAGATGACTCAAATAGTTCCATATTATTTTGCTATTTGAAAGTAGCCACTATTTGAACTAATTGTAGATTCTTGCTCATGAAATATAAATAAGTAAATAAATAAATAAACGAATGAATAAATCTGAAGGGTTCTTCAGACAAATGATCTTTTAAATTTTCTTACCAGATGAAAAAGAATACTCGCGAAATTTGTATTCAATGGCCTGTCTGCGCCAGGTGTTTTACCTGGGCTTGGCACACACAGAAGGAGGAGGGGAGATGAGGTGTGCGGTGGCTGGGTGGCTGAGGTCCAGGCTCTGCGCTCAGGTCCGGGCTCTGCGCTCAGGCACACCTAATCAGCCAGTTCCCTCCCCGTTGTAAGCACTCACTGAGCTTCAATGTTTTCAATGTTTCTGGGAAGAGCGACTGGTGCCTGCGCTGAAGGGCGTGGTGATCCATCAAGAAGATATGCTCAAAGCCCTTAGCCGTGTGTCAGCAACAAAATGCAGGCCCAGGCCACAAATGCACCACTATTATAAGAATACCACATTTAACGTCCACAGCCCTACGAGGCAGGCCTGTCCACCTCCGTACTAAAATAGATTAGAATACCCAGAGCTACGCAGCTGCATGGAGTGCACGTGGCCTGGGAATGAGGGAGAAAATGGAACTAAGTCTTCTATTTTATGGGTCATTTTCAGTTTGGATGTGTCCTGGAAGTCACTGCTGCCCTCCTACTTACTTAAAACCTTATTTGTTCTAAGCGTTCTTGGTGGCATCGTATTTAACTCTGGATTCTCTTCCCTTTCTGTCTCTTCAGGGAACTTCTAGAGGCGGTCTACTACACACCCTGAAAAGGGGGTGGTTGTAGGCGCAGCCACAGCCTGCTCCTCCCCATTGTTTGAACTCGGTATTTTAGTCAATAATCTCCTGGGTCATAGACACACCACAGGCTGCCAGAAAGGTGACCCCATCTGTCGTCCCTTGCTGCCTCTTGCTTCCTGGCCATCTCTAGGTGCTCCAGAGGAAATGCTACTCCAGAGGAAATGCTGAGCAAGCCTAGCCACACCCAGAGCCTGCTGGCCACAGGTGGAGAGGCCATGTCCCAGCCCCCGAATGCCAGCAGTGTGAATACTGTTGCTTGCACTAGGGTGTGTGTGGGGGCACCTAGGTGCCCCTTTCCCTTCCGATGTATTCAGGTTCTAGGTGCTCTCAGACCACTCTCTTGCCTCCCCAGCCAAACACACCTGGATTTTAAGCAAAAACTTAAGAACTCCCGAGTC